>JAYKKI010000030.1:19995000-20127500 GCA_039881145.1 Druceiella hillmani | reverse complement strand
TTTACGTAGCCTTAGTCACATAAGACAGCTACTCTAAACGAATACTGATTAAAACTGAATACGGTAGTTGACTCGTTCTAAATTTTGATATTTTTCATACAATATTGTGAAATATAAGTTAATTAAAAACCAGTCTGAAAAAAAATTCAAAAATTGATTGAAAAATAAGCCAGTTGTAGGCTTCTAAATTTGAAGATACGGATAGTGTTGGGTATATCCCTGTCTCTTTTCCTCTCGTAGAATATAATGTGCAATATTGAAAATGACCTCACAACACAGTATTGCCATCCTTCTCTAAAGGTTAAATTTAAACTTTTATAACTCGGTCAATTTTTAAGTTTATTTAAAAATTTTTTCACTCTTCATCAGCTTGTACCTTGAAGTTATGATTAATGAAATAAAAAAAATTTAGTCAAATACCCAATTGCGGTTTTTTGATGTAGAACTACGTCATTCGTGGCTTTAAGTGAGGGTCATTTTGAAAATGTGATACGCTTAAATATTCTAAGATTTAGGCGCTTATATCTCTAAAACGAATAATCGTACAACAATATTCTCGACATGTCTTCCGATACATCAAACGTCGACTTTTCAACTCTTAAATACATTATTACAACATTTTGTTAAATTTTACAATAAAAAACTAAGCCTTAAGAAAGTAACGCCATCTGTGCGATATTGTTCACACTATTTTAATTACATTAAATAAATACAGAAAGAGACATTAAAAATACATTTTTATAAATGTACTTAAATATATGTATATATATATAATATATATTGTATAAGCAAGTCCTACGCCCAATTTGGAGTTATGGAATACAGCTGTGGGGCTGCGCCAGTAAATACAAAGATTCCAAAACAAAGTTATTAAGTGTGTAGTTAACGTGCCTTGGTGTGTCCATAACTGTGATCTCCATCGCGATCTTAAGATTGAGGTGGTAGACGATACTATTAGTAGATTTGCTAGTTCTCACCAAAAGAGACTTCAAAACCACATTAATCCAGAAGTGTCCAGACTCTCAAATGTGCAAAATACTAGTAGAAGATTCAAAAGAATAAAACCTTTCGAGCTTGTTAGACATTAGAACACTAAGTGATTCAAAGGAAAATCTTAGTTTAGTCAGCACAGAGTATATTAATTCAGAAACAAATTAATTGTTAGTTATATAACTAGTTTTACTAAAAATTGTAAAAAATAAAAAAAACAAATGGAAATTGAGATGCAAAAGTAATCCTTCATCTTGGGGTTTCCACTATATTGGGTTCATAATGCCGTCACATAGGTTTAGTGTCGGACTGGCCATATAATCAAGGTGGCGTTTGCCAGCTGGGCCTTAACCTGCGCGGGCCCCCATCCCTATCTACACCTGGCTGTGACGACTAACATGTAAAGAGGTTCATACATATGTAGAGAAAAATTAAACGGAAAAATTTGAAAAATAGTTAACCCTGAGGCTATCTTTGAAACTTCCCGCTATTTTCGAGCTCAAAGCGCTCAAAAATATTTCTAGTCGTAATTATTGAGGTCTTCGAGCTCAAGGATATGACTTTTTTGTTCATTTACAGTTGAGAAACACCATCGAAAATTAATAATGGCACTTTTTTATGTTTTTAGAAAACAATATTTACCGACCGATTAACTGAATTGGGGCATTTGATGCTGTGTCTTTGTACTAGAAATAATGTCCATTCCAAAAATATTATTCCATCAAGACATTTGAAAGTTATTTTGAAATCTTTTTTGGTAATATTTTCTAAATGAATTAACCGATTTTAATGGCATTCGATGTGGTTTTTAAGTACTTTTTAAGAACTATATTTATCTAATAATATATATCATTAAAAATTGATCCGTTACTAACCGATAATCCCCATCTACTCTTATCTCAGCCTTGTAGAAAGCCACCCGGGCCCATCCGGCCCAGTCCGACCCTGCATAGATTACTGTATTTTACATATTAAACCCCTGCATTTGATGCCCTATCAAAGAAGTTGTGAAGAAAAGGTAATCCTCCATCACCGGGCATCTGCCATATTGGATTTAGAACAATTATATAGATTGTATTGCACTGCCATCAGACTTATATGTGTATACAAAATTTCAAAGCTCTGGTTGAATTCGAATTAGTCGAAGTTTTGATTGCAATCTTTGTCACAGATAGAGAATATGCGTTAATAAAGGGTTGTAAAAAAAGAAAAAAAATTGTAGGAAATTAACACCACCTACCCTAAGTTGGTAAACTTTTTTAAAAGGGCATAATTCTATATATTATTAGGTTATCAACTTATAAACCCGCCATCTCTTACATGTAGTCAATAAAATCAATTGTTAACTATATAAGCACTTTTGGAATGTAACACTTGTCACCAACATGTAGGCAGAGCTAACGTTCAGTCCTTGAGGAAATGTCTGGGCCTTTGACTGAAAAACTGGTGAAGTTCAATTTTCAAATGACTTTCCGTCTTTAAATTTTCCATCACGTAAATTATTAAACAGAAAGCGAAACAGACGGTTATTACATGGCGAAAGATCTGGAGAGTATGATGGAGAAAATATCATATCCCATCCAAGTGAAAATAGTTTTTCACGCATTACTTTTCCTATGTGGGGTTGAGCATTGTTGTGTAAAAAAATAAACTTTGCTTTGATCTGAAGGAAATTTAGCGGTGATCACTCAATTGTTCAAAATGAATCTTAGCTGTAATTGTACTGTTAGCTTGGAAGAGTTTCCAGTGAATAACTCTATTTACACGCCACCATACACTGAAAGTATCCTTTGTCCAATGTTATATTTTGGTGTAGGTACACCTTTGTCTCTAACTTCTACCTACTGGCGTTTATGCTAAAATCAACCTAAGTCACCCACTTTTCATTTCCTGTAACCAGATACTTTAGCTTCTCGTTGATACGATGGGAACTCAGTAGCCACAAGCGCACATTAGCTCTCCTCTGAAGTTAAAAGGGTGTTAGCTCATGTGTGTAGCAAATGGAATATTTCCACCTATTTCTCGAAGCATAAAATTGTTTTTCCATTGCAGTATAAGAGTATGAAAATAGCTCTGTCAAAGAATGTGAACTTAATCTGGGATCTGTTTCAGTAAGGCTTTTAAATTTTTCTCAATCAATTGTAGGAGGTCGCTTTGGATGAGGTTAATCGGACAGCTCAAAATTCCCTTCGTTGAATCTTTGGAACCAGTGCTTGGCTGTGTTGTAAGACGGCATACCTTCACCCATCGTTTTGTATATATTGCGTGACGCTTCGCTGGTTTTTCGCCCTAAACGATATTCATAAAAAAAGAGTCCTCTAAATATTTCCATTTTTAATTTATTCTTTCCTCGCCGACTACTCAATTGCAAACTGAGTAGAAGTTCGAATGCCGCACTCTTTATATAACCGTACAAGAAATATTCTAGAAGCTTCTATAACATTCCAGAAATCGGTTGAAAAAAGGGGCGGATTTATAAGTTGCCAACCTAATAAAAAGGTGCGGTAATGGATTGTCTAGAGGCCCTTTCAGTAATTAAAATTGTTTCTGTATCGCTTGTATTAATTTTTCTTTTAGCTCTTCACATACTTAATTCATATAACTTATTCTATCATCAAATATTGCATTGCAGAACATTGGAGACATTGGTTGCAGCGATGTAAAAGAATCCGACCTACGTCTGTCACCAGAAGGTATATTCCATTTTCATTACTTCCATTCCACTTTTATATTGTTGCTGATAACGAAACATATTAATTAATTCAAATAAGACCATATTTTGTGTTAGTTACGGAAAGGACAATAGACGCCAGCAGACCAACTGTCCGCTACTAATGATTATATAATTAAATAGGTCTTTAATTATAAAAAAAATTTTATTAACGAAGCAAAACAAAATATGTTGCAAGTGAAAAGTTGTAAACGAAAATTACTTTTGGCTTTTTGTCTGTTGCTTTTTTTGACAGCATCGTGCGTTTAATTTGTTTTAACACCTAAAAAAACAATTGTCCTAATCAATTAACCAATGACAGATAATCAATGTTAAAACTATAATTCGTAAATAAAATAAAATATCTTTTAAAAGACCGACTTCAAAAAAGCTCGGTACTAAAAAGTAAAACATAATTAACTCAAAATAGCTACCTAGAAATTTGCAATAAATAACTAAGTTACTTATTTTTAAAGTCGGTGCCAGCACCGCCGATCTTAAACAAAGTTATAATTTAATTTATAATATAAATTTAAAATTTTAATTTCTGATGTCCCCACAATACTAAATATATTCATATAAGGCGTTTTTAGAATACAAAAATTTACATTTGTTTAAGTTGATCAGTGGTGCTGGCACCGACTCCAAAAATAAGTAACTTACTTATTTATTGCAAATAAGTAGGTATCGATTTTGAGATAATTATTTCTTACTTTTTAGTACCGAGTACCGATTAGTACCGAGCTTTTTTGAAGTCGGTTTTTTAAGCTATTTTATTATAGAATTTTTAGTGATTATTATATTAATCATCACAATTATTTCTTTTCTTAGAATATTTGAGAAATCTTAGAATTTCTTAGAATATTTGAGAAATCTTAGAATTTCTTAGAATATTTGAGAAATCTTAGAATTTCTTAGAATATTTGATAAGTATTAAAAGTCAGGGGGCAAAAGCTAGTTCGTAGATAGCAGTTACCTTATCAATCTTCAGAACCCATCGTCACACCATGATCTGGTCCATGGTGCAACCATTTTGCAAAGTAAAAACTACCAGTAACTAATATCTTGAATCACTTTTAAGTTACTAATATCCGTTAAGGAGTTCCATTGTTCATAACCAGAACTTATCATTAAACCCTGACCTGGTAAGCGATGTAGTTATTTTGCAAAATAACAACTACACGTAGCAAATATCTTGAATCACAGTTGATTTAATGTCATTCGTTAAAGAGTTTCATCATTCGTTTCCGGACCTCATCATCAGATCATCATATTTAAATGGGACAATATCTATAGCACCCTCTTTCAAATAAAAAAAGAATCATCAAAATCGGTCCGATTCTGACGAATTGAGAACCTCCTCGTTTTTTAAAGTCGGTTAAACATGAACACCCAATATAATTATATTAAGTAGGGTGAACATAAAATCGTCTACATCTGGAATCAATTAAAACAATTTCTTTCGTAATCTTCGATTCAATAGTTTCGGAAATAGGGGCGAAGGGGACATGTCTTTTTGCCATACTTTTCAGTATATCTCTGAAGATATACTACATAGAATTTTGAAAAAAGAAATTTTTAGACCCTCATATAACCTAACCCTTTCAAACGATACCCCACATTCTATATACGGAATTAAAAATTTTTTCAAATATATAATTTGCCCTCCTAAAATTTCCATATAATTTTTTTTAAGAATAATATACTGAGATAAATGCGGGTTATTATGCTTTATTGCTATGCCAAATTTCAAGTTTCTATGAGGGACAGAGGGTTGAATGAGCTTATAAGGGTTCCAGTTTTCTTTTGAGGTACAAAACTTTAAAAATATGGAAAAATCCCTGCTAAATCACCTGGATAGATCGAGAAAAAAATCCCTGCTAGATTTCTTTAAAATAACCCTGACGAATTTCAAGTTTTTTACGACTCAAGGGCCAGTTCCTATAAAATCAAATTTTACTCATCTGTGATGGAAACTCGGGACTAGAATCGCGTGAATATTTGCACATTCTCCTTCCAGACGCATGTGAGATACCAAATGCATGCTGACACAAATATGAATGACCACTACATTTATAATAAACATAATGAAACCAATTTTTAACTAACATTTTCAGTAAAAATACAACACGAAACTGGGCAAAATTCTCCAGAACCACAACAAACTACACAATCTGAACTGCAAAACGACAAAAATTTCGCCAAACAAAAAGTTAAGCAACACAAATCCGCCCAGCTAAAGAATCGAAAAGCACGTCATCTCGAGGAGCTCCATAAACAAGAGCTGAGACATAGGGAAGAGGCACACGAACTTAGGTTGAAGCTGATGCAGGCGAAAGCGGCGAGAGATGAGGAAGAACACAAGATCAGGATGGAAAAGCATCGATTGAAGGTAGAATTGCTGAAGAAACAATGTCTGGATTTTACGAGGTTATAAGAAACAAAATGGACTTCTTTAAGGAGATATATTGCGATATGTATCATTCAGTGCGGTTTAAAATATTAATACCGCAATAGAAGACCGGCTCAATGCTTTGGGAAAAGAAGTGAAAATATTCTGATTGGCTACCGCATGAGCTTGAAGAGTACTTTAAAGAGGGTCGACGTGTGCATGGATCTGCTGATTCCCATCGTAATGGAAGGAAAAATACTTAGATGGGGTGTGCTTCTTTACACCAGTAGACTCTGCACCACTAATATTCCGATTATCATGTGTTTCGCTCGGTGTCTTATTATATTCAGGATACAAATTTTAAAAACGAGCAACTTTAAAGTTGAACTTACCCAATTTTTCAGGATCAGTTGGAAGATAATTTTACAAGGAATTCTATCTCCGCATACACGGTAGCGACAAGTGTTTTATAAGCACCATTATATAAATGAAAATTGATTTAATGACATACAGAAAATAAAATTATTTTTTTTGAAAATAGGTGTTGATTTTTCTGCATTATGAATACAGTTTTCTCCACATTTTTAGTGTCGTTATTTTTGGAAAATTCACGGCAAAAATACACATAATAAAACTTTTTTTTCTTTATTTACCGAAATTCATTCATCGCTGGTTTAGTTTGAATAAGCTATACCCTAGTTTAAAGAAAAACCTAAAAAAAACGTTTTTGTAACCAAAAGATCCATTAAGACAAATCAAACCATTGAGAAATTTCAAGGACTACTTCCCTATTCCATCATCAGACTCCTGGTTGCTATATGTAACTAAAAGACTCGTTGAGACAAATCAAACAAGTCTATACTCAAAAGTGTTTTCTGTTAACCATTGAGGAGTTCCTAGGACTACCTTCCTCCTCCATCATCAATCAGCTAGATGGTACCATATTATTGTATTGTCATCAGAATTGTATAAGTTTCCAAAGTTTCATATTGATATGACTTTTATAAGTGGATGAAAATCGAATTGCTAGATTTGTTTTTGTACTTAGTTACATATAGTGGTAAAGCTAATAACAGGGTGTTAACAAAATATTATATTCTTTTTATATCTAAGAATAAAATAATTTTCATTGTAGCAAAATGCCATATTAACCGTCAGAGTGCCGATGAGCGCCATCGTGCTCGTGCGCGTACTAACTAAATTTGCCACGAGCGCGATGGTGCTCGCGAAATTAGTTGCTGTTTAGCACGCAGTAGTGGAGGTTGCTCGCACGCATCGCTAATTTTTTATCTTTCTACGTATTGCATAAAGTTCAAATTATAATATTATTAGTAATTATAATATAAAAAGGATTCAGGAAAAGAAAATTTTTAACCCATAATGTCGGAATACGAATATAATTCGAGTGAAAATGATCGTTTTGCAAGTTGTGAAGAAAGTGATAGTGGGAGTGACGTTGTGGTGCGCTCACAATTTGGCGTATTGCAAATTTTGAGTGATAGTGATAATAATGACGATAACAATTATTTTGCTGATACGGAGGATGTACCGGACTGCGAAAATACGATGTGACCTTGATTTCAGTTTTTGTTATAATTTTTGTTCACAATATATATTTCCATAATCTTCTTTGTATTTTATTATCCTTGTACAAGTTTTGTTAAGAAAACACCGAAAAAATTATTAAAATTGGATAATTTTTGGAAGAGATACAGTTTTTTTCCGAGACAAGGGTAAATGACATCAAAAACAAAAGATTTCTTTGGCATTTTTAAGTATATATGAGTAAAAACCATGGCACTAAAACGGTTAATGCATTTTGCAACAATGAAAATAAAAATTGAAAAACCTTTCTCTTCCAACTGACTATATTCATCGTGGTGTATTGGGTTGATCACAAGGCAAATAGCCTTCGACGATGTGGCGCATTGCGGGACCCGGGTGCGATTCCCGGCTGTTGTTATGGTTGGCTGTAAGAGATTGCCCTCGTAGCAATAAGTCCGCTGTATGTATCAATTAGATACATTAAAATAGACAAATAAAGAAATATATTCCACTAAAAACATGGCTCCTAAGCTGCTTAGTGGCTATATGCTATGACGAACAAATCATTAGACATTACATATTAAGTAAACAAATTTTCCATATTCAGTAGGAAAAATTAAAAACAAAAAGTCACGTCTTGTTTACGTTCTCTTTTCTACAAATACTTGTAATAAAAGACCCAAGAGTGAATCTAAAAACAGTAAAACCGTAAAAGGAAACCTAATGGGCTATGTTTAGGGGATCGGCAATATTTAATTCATTTGTAGTTTAAATAATAGGTTATGATGAGACATTAATTATGAAAAAACATTATGATGACCACAGGAACCGTTTCCAAGATATGACGGGTCCAAAAAGTAGAAAGAGCCATGTCAAAATGATCGTATGGTTTTTGGGCTATGCACAATGCAACGGAGTACGTGTACCTAACCCTTTAAAAACAAAAAGAGCTGGAAATGAAAAATCCTCTTTGTACGGTAATTTTGGTAAAGCTGACCATCGTGCACTATTTTTTTATATAATAATAATGATGATATAAGTTTTTGGCGGCCATGCTTGATGTTCAGTTTGAATTTTTTAAATGGGCGTGAATTTGAATATCAAAAATACCTAAAACTTTTATACATTAATCAACTTTGCAATGGATACGTCCATTTCTACTGCGGTGGTCTTTTATGTCTTTGAAACGATTCTTATAAGGTAAACCGTTTCTAAATAAGATATCATTTAAACCAAATGTTTATTTAAAATGTGTAGTCCCCCAAAACGGCAAAAAAAACAACCATTTTTAGGGTCAATGTTTGGTTTGCCTCATGTAAATTTGCGTCGAATCTCGAATCATAGGATCATTCCCCATCAAAATTGATTCAAAAGGTGCCTCGTGCACATGGAAGCAGAACTTTAAATATTTATCATAACATTCAGCACCTCGCTTTTTTTAAACATTGCTGTGAATCTTTGAATGCTATTAAGAATCAGAGGGATTCTTGTCTTTCGGAGTACCAATTTTTGAAATAATTTCTCTTTTCTTCAGTCTTCGATCATTCAGAAAATTTTTTTCCACAGATTGCACATTTTCTGGAGTGATGATCTCCACATGGGTCTTCTTCTAATGACTCCCCTCACAAGACACACTGACCACTCCCCACACTTTGACCACTTTTATATTGTTGCAAATAATGGGAAAGAACCTTAATACAGTTTCGATTCATTCTTCAATCTACGTTGACATTGAATATTGAAATTATGCACAATATTTGCTGAGATGTGACACTAGGCTAACACGTAAAAAAAATTAGGAAAATTTTGTTTAATGTTTCGCTTCCCAAAAGCTTTATTGACATAGTACCGTCTTTCTTTTCCAGCACTAGTGCTGGGGGTCATTGTAAGGAAAATACATACCATCTTAAGTAGTATCTTCAAAACCGAGCATCGTTTTCAACTTACTTGAATCCAGTATCGTTCCAGGTTTTCTTAAATTTTCACACTATTTTGTAGAAGAAACAAACTGAGCCGCAAGAAACTAACAGAATCTATCCAATATATTCACAGTAAACAACTAGTAACTTTAAATACTTGCAACGATAATCAAATAATAAAAAAAACTGTTCTGAAAACAACATAACCAAGTGTCGATTTAAACTATGCAAAGCCTGCCTCCATGCTAGGCTAATAGACAAAAATATCTATATATCAATATTTTATTTTATCTATATATTTTTATCTCCATCTGAATAACCGCATCTTTTTTTAAATAAGCATATTTTCTTGTATTAATTCACTTCGTAGCAATTCCGCTTCGTAGTCTTAACTCACTAAAGGCAGTACACAGTTCTCTTTACAGATTCATATGAAATTAGCGACACTTGTTCCTAATTTGATAACCTTTATTATACGCGTTTCTATTATTACGAAGCACTTCAATTAGAAAGATTGAAAAAATTAAATAAGATTCATTTGAAAAAAGATGAGTGTTAAACTGAAAACATATTTAAAAGGATACAATATCAGCGTATTCCTATGTTGAAAGTTACGGCACTGTTGCTACTGTGGCCCTTTTATTTTTTAACAGCTCATCATCCGTCCTCAACAATAAAACGAAACTTTTTTTTCACCAAAAAAGGCATAAATTTTATTGCAATGTACAAAAACAGAAACATTTACAAGCACTTGCGAAATCAATAACACAATAAATAAATTTAAAAATACAAAACATGTCTGTATTACGATAAAATAATATTCTTTCGTAATGCACAAATACTGGTACGAACAAGAACTTTGATCTTTGTAAGTAGATAATAATATGTTTCGGTCTTTGGTTAAAGTCAATATTTATATATATTTTTATCACTGATATAGCCGAGTGATGTTGGCCATTTAAAATAATGTGGTAATAGTCATACGGTATGGTAGAAGTCAGTCCAGCTTGAAGAGTTAAAAAAAATCAGAAAGGTTATCGTGTTTTTAGCATACCACAGATAAGCGGTAAGAGCTGAAAACCAATGTAATTTCTTGATAAAATATAGATACATTTATGTCGAAATACACACACGTAAGTGTGTGTACCTTAAGCAAGTGGCACTCTAAAGAGATGACGACAACTTTTACAGAGTATTAAAAAAAAATCATTTTCAAAACTATTTAGCTAAATTTGACAGCAGTCACTAACTATTTAACTAAATTTGACAGCTGTTACTAATTAGCTAAATTTGACAGCTGTCACTAACTATTTAGCTAAATTTGTCAGCTGTCACTAACTATTTAGCTAAATTTGACAGCTGTCACTGACTATTTAGCTAAATTTGACAGCTGTTACTATTTAGCTAAATTTGACAGCTGTCACTATTTAGCTAAATTTGACAGCTGCCACTGACTATTTAGCTAAATTTGACAGCTGTCACTGACTATTTAGCTAAATTTGACAGCTGTCACTCACTATTTAGCTAAATTTGACAGCTGTCACTAACTATTTAGCTAAATTTGACAGCTGTCACTAAACATTTAGCTAAATTTGACAGATGTTACTATTTAGCTAAATTTGACAGCTGTCACTAACTATTTAGCTAAATTTGACAGCTGTTACTATTTAGCTAAATTTGACAGCTGTTACTAACTATTTAGCTAAATTTGACAGCTGTCACTCACTATTTAGCTAAATTTGACAGCTGTCACTATTAGCTAAATTTGACAGCTGTCACTCCATATTGACGTTCGAGGCCGAAAAACGGTCACGTTAAAATAATGTAACACACCTTCGAGACTTGCAAAAAGATTTTACCGATTTCATAATAAATAATGAATAATATACATATTTATATATTAGTAATTAATTATATTTAATAACGATTCATGCTACAAATTGAAAATGTTGGCGGACTGTTTTATTGATGAATATTTTTTTTTTGATAATAAAGGGTTTTAATTTCAAGATTGTCTTCATTTCAAGTAGCTACTGGGCATCTTATTAAATTAGTTTAATCTATTGATTATTATAAATGATTTACTAACAAGACGTTTGTGTATTTATTTTGTTCGACAAAAAAATTCTCATTGACACTTCAACGTAGACAAACTAGTTAGCATTCCCGATACACAAATCCAATCACGGTGAGAACAAGCCCACTTTGTAAAGGTGAATTTCACACAGTTTTCCTTTACTTGATTGAAAGAAAAGTTATACTAAACAATAGTTCAGATAGTCACAAGGATCGTCCCAGATTTATTTTATAAAAAAATCATTTGTCATAAAATCACTGAACTCTAGAAGACCAGTACACTGAACTGGCTATACAAAACATCGTAATGAAGCAATCTAGCATATAGTAACCATCCATAGTGGCGAACATCTTCGAAACTAATGTTAGAGATGAGACAATGTGAATAAACGAATGGATAAAAACTAAGATAGATTAAAGTTGTCTATAGCCTGCAAAGATTTAAACTAATAACACGCCAATAATCAGTGTCGGTACTGAATTGAAACTTTTCCATGGGCAAGAATAAAACATTGATTACAATCATTGGCTTACTCGTATTATTCCGTAAATTGGTTTTGTAAATTAGGAAAAAAAATTCTCATTTTATATACAAGATCCTTGAGTACTTTCGCAGTCACCGTAGTACCGTGGCATAGTTTAATTTCATCGGAGGTTTACCTCCATTATTTTTACAAGTTCTGCGGAATAATTAGTCCGCCAATAAACTAGCAGAAGGTACAGTTAAACCAACTCTCTGCGAATAACAAGTTTTACAGCATTTCTACGATTCAAAATCATATCTTACGATATAAATCCGCATACAACCAAGCAATTGTCATGCTTAATTTTCTTTCAGTTTGCTCAAATGACAAATTCTGCAATTATCCGACACATTGTCTAGATGTCTCATTTGCGTTACAGAATTAAAAATTCACCGAATTCCTCTTAGATTGATGAGCATTCTATTTCTTCGAATGTTTTTTTCTTGCTTTTAATAAAAACACCAAAAGGCAGTTGTAACATTTTTCTTTTAATATAAATACAATTTGTAAGCAAGCAAATTTTTTTTATTTCATGTATACCCATAAGATTAAGAAAATATTGAAAGCGTTGATACTAATGTGACATTATCGTGTATCGATACACTAAATTGCGAAGTGATACGTCGGATACAAAGGAAAATTTTGGCCGTCTCAAGATTAGTGTCAAATTTAGTTCCCGGGACGTTCGTGGTGGCGCTTCAAATAGGCACAAAAAATAGCTGTCATTATGTATGGTATAGCAGGTCCAGAGTATTGGTACAGTAGAGGTCAGCGCTCTACTTGCATAAAAGTTTGTAATTGTATGTTTCCAATAAAGTTCTAAATTAATATGCAACAAAAAAAAATTATCATTCTAACCTACCTCCACTCATTAAGAAGTGGGTATACAAAAAGTTTTTTTTAGCGTACCGCATTGTACGGGGTATCGTTAGAAAGATATTTGAAAATGATATCTACGTTTCATTTACTGGTTTTCGTGTTCAAGCTCTTCGAAATATAAAGTTTCGAAAGGGCATGCATTGGGTCCACCGACCCCTTTAATTTATCAACAATGGGTTTAAACAATTTGGAAAAAATGATAGATTGATTAGAAATTTTAAAAAATTATTTCGTTCAATTTACATCAACAATACTAAAGAGATATGGAAAAATAAAAAAAAACTATAAAAAAAACAGTGTAAAATTCACTTTTACGAGAGTACATGTGCACTCCACATGGAACACACAGACAAACAAAGTATTTTATTTTAGTACTTTATTTTCTTCTCATTTATAAAAAAAACACCTAGTCTCATTTTACATAAATATGTTATTTCTTTGTTTAAAAATGGCCTGTATATTTTTTCAATCTGTAACTAAATCTATACAGAGTTTAATAAAAATTAGTTTGACTGTTTAGGTGTGGTCAGGTAACAAACATACAAATACACTACGGCCTACGTGTTATTCCACTATATCAACTATAAGCTTGCCCAATTTTGTAGCGATTCATTACTCGATTACAAAGTTATTACGTCGCAAACAAACTTTAAAATTTATAATATTGTTAATGGAAAATTGACAAAACATATATATATAAATAAATATGTATTATTAACTTTCGTTTGTTCATCCAAATGTTAGCTTTTTTATTTCAAAAATATTCTAAATAAATCTTTTTATTCAATAAAAATAAAAATTTCATATAACCGGAATGTCTTTTTACCCTGACATTTGTAATAAGTTTAAATAAAAAAATAAAATTTCCAAACAAATCATTCAGCCATCTGTCAAAAATCCAGCTACAGAAGTAAATTTTTTTATTTATCTAAATTCACTGGAGCATCAAAAATTGCCGTATTGCTCGATTCTACATACAAGCTGTTTTCCATAATTAACTGTCATAATGGACAAATAAAAAATGTGACTTAGAAATCATTAAACTAACTGCAATTTAAATTATTCTGTGGTTAAATATATATCTATACATCAACTCCAATATACAATACTAGATGTGCAAACAAACATACATCTTTTTATTCTAAAAAGCGTTTGTGCCCTAACATTTCAATCGTTTTGTTTTACTCACTACCTATTTTGCTAAATTTGACAGCTGTCACTCCATATTGTCTTTGCTCTGTGCGAAAATGTTACAAAATCTGTTATCTATTATCAAAATCTTGTCTAATTCAAAAATCACTATGATACCTTTCAACTAAAGACAATTCTAGCAATATTTTGAATTTGTTAAAATATTTTAAATATTATATAAAATATTTAATTTGACAACTAGTCACACTTCACGGTCTCTACTTTTTGTCTTTGGAATTTGTCTGGAATTTTGTCTTTGTCTCTACTTTTTCTATTTGTCAAATTCACACGGACTTCTGAAATTAAATTGGACGTGTGATAACTTTCTGTATGATAGTCTACAAAACATTTTGATCCAAAGAAACAAAGGCAAATATTAAATTTGCAAAAAAATACTGAATATTTTTTTTAATATAATCATAATGTTAAATCATAAATTATAATTCCTATAAAGAACTGCTGTTGTTAAAACTGGTCGAAATCGGTATAAATGTATACCTCAGCAAAAAACATCTTGATGAAATCATTATTTCGATTCAGCTGAACATCACAGATATAAGTGTACGATAGTTAAAAAGGCGGATAGGTGTAAAAACCTATCCGGTCCCGTTGATTTTAGCTGTCGAAACTGAGGATTCTGTCATATCCTACTAGTTGCAAGCAATTCATCGACGATGATCGAGACATGACATCATTGATACATAAAAAAAGACATTAAAATGCTGACTAGAATACAAGTGCTCTACTGTCTTTGTCGAGAGCGATTGGTGGTAGGTCGAGGAACTCCCGAAGTATGTGGACGCGATGCGCGACTCGTGCTGGAGGTGTGGGATGCAATTGTATTGGTCGTACTGCCACTGCTCAGGTAGCTGCTGCCGTAGGTGAGGTACCGATCCGATATGTCGGGTGGATCTAGCTGTCAAAATGAATAAATAGAAAAAATCAGTATTCATTTCAGTGAACATGTCATTTGACTTACCAGTGATTCTGTTGTTGTCAATAAAAACTAGGGTCTGATTAAATATATGAGCAAATGCTATCCAAGGTGCGAGCAAAAGATCAATACTCCTAAATTGACATGTAACCCCCGAAAAATATTGTTTATAGCTGTTAACTATTTTCTGTACCAACCATGCAACAACCCCGTGAAACATGATAGACCCCAAATTTACGAATGTTAGTTTTTTTTTACATTTTTTCTCTTCATCCAAATAATTTAACTATTTCGATGTTAGTGACGAGCTCAAATTGCTTTTAAATTAATATCTCGGACGACTAATCCTCCACGTCACATCTCCTCTCCGTCACATTTCTTTGAACTAAAATGTTTGAAATACTTTCACAGACAAATGAAGTTACACGTTCATCGATCTTTCACATGTCTCTGTATAATTATGATAAGTAGATTGCACTTCCAAAGACAAAAGTAGACAGCAGAGCTTTCATTTAGAAAACACTTTAATAATTAAATTTTTTTTTTCAATGGCCACCTTGAGTGTTGGAAGTGACAATTCTTTACACCCTTCCCATTACCTCCCTCTATCCGGCCTCCTCCGTTCAATTCAATCCATTGGTAGTGGGAAACTACCAATTTAAATAAATTTTACATGAAAACGTTTTTAAAATCTATTTTAATAGTGGGGAGGCAATCACGCACAAATCAGTTACAGTTTCCAATGACATATTTCAAACTCAGCTAAAAATAAACATAGCGCCGCCATTTTGATCTCATTTTTAACGGAAGGTTGAAAGTTTGTGGAAGTATTGCTTCACACATTCATGGCGGCTTCATGTTGTAAAGTGCACATAAGCACAATGAACCCACGACTGATAGATTTGACATTTGCAATGAATACGTCATTCAAGTAATATCAAAGCCGTATCCTATCTCGCATACCACTACCTTCTAGTCAATAATTGTAAATTGCAAATGAATTAAACGATTAAAAACAATTTTATTTCATTTCAATATACTATACACGACTAAAAGGGTACCTTCATTCAGTCGATTAAACGTGCATAGTACAAAAAAATACCATACTGGTAAGTATTATACCGTTATAAAAAAATAGGTCAGATGCGAGAGTATGTATGACATTGTGTATGCATAGATCTGAGTGGGGAGTATTTAGACGTAGCCAAATTAAAAATTTTCAAAAATGCGTAAACAAAAGTCTTTCTTTATATACGTGAGAAACATTTTTTGTCCAGAAACTTTTTTTCTAAAACCAATGGCTGAGCAATTGTAAAGAAATAAATAATTGAATTGTTTATGGCAATTAAACTCTCTAGAAGTTACCAATCCTGGTAATTTTGGTTCCTAAATCTTAATGTTCATTATTTTTTTCAGATTTTCCTGAGCAATCCTTTTGGTGATATGGCTATACCACGCGACACCAATTTTTAAACGTTTTCTACGAAAAATGTTTAAACAATTTAAAAATGGGACCCGTCTATAAATGGGACACTGTACTCTATTTCTCGTGCTAAATAGAAATTTTTTACGTTGATTAGTTTCCAAGAAATTCACCTGTGACAGACGGACGGACACCAATGTGATTCCATTAGTGTTCTGTTTTAGCAATGTTACAGAACACTAAAAGTGCATTAAACAAATTTCCGAAAGATTACACAGATGGACGAACGGACACCAATGTGATTCCATTAGTGTTCTGTTTTAGCAATTTTACAGAACACTAAAAGTGCATTAAAGAAATTTCCGAAAGATTACGTTATGCTATACATGTTCGCTCACCATCTTCTCCTTGATTGGTCGGCTTTGTTTCTGGTTACGCATGTTGTTACCCGTGTACGCAACGCACTTCACCTGCCACTCGCCGATCTGCTCATTCCAGTGGATGTACTGCTCCAGTAGACTCTGCGGGATGCAAGATGAATATCATTAACGTTATTATATGAAGATCTTTTCGCAAATGGCTTCTGGTGGAGCAAGTTTACAACTATTTTACTTCAACTCTTAAAGGAAACTAGTAAAAAGGTCCTGGTGGTACAGAAATAAAATATAATGTTTAAAAGAGCTGGTATTTTTTAGAATATAAAAAACCAAACAATTCAGAGACTGACAACCAGCAATGGGCAAAAAATAAAATACAATTTGGGATAATCAGACAAACCAAAAAAAATTTTGGTTTGTCTGATTACAGTTACTAATAAAAAATGCTTAAATTTAAGTTATACTACTCTTATTCTGAGAATACTTATACCGTTCATGAGTTTATTATAATGAAGGTATTGATTACTACTGATAAACTCAGTAAAAGAATAGAATTACTATTCCGAAGATATTTCAAAAATCCAACATGACAATGTCGTTTTTCAAACACATAAAATATGAGGTTGTGTCTATATTTGTAAATACAAATTAGATCTGTGACATCAGGTGGCATCTTTAGAGCGTCATTAAAATTTATATTATTCTTTACTTGTGTCTGTCCTTATAGAATTTTTCCCTTATTTTCCAGTAACAAAAGAGCATAAAACGCTAAAAAAAAATGCGTATAAAAATGTCAATAGAACAGCATGAACAAATAATGGTCTATTTAAAGTTTTGGAAAATGTCACAATATCTATATTATAAAATGATTGTGTACTAGTTAGTATACAAAATGGCATGTAAAAAGATTTTGTACTCGCTAGTATACAAAAAGCATGTAAAAAGTTTGTGTACTCGCTAGTATACAAAATGACATGTAAAAAGATTGTGTACTAGCTAGTATACAAAATGACATGTAAAATGATTGTGTACTAGCTATTATACAAAATGACATGTAAAAAGATTGTGTACTCGCTAGTATACAAAATGACATATATAAATATTGTGTACTTGCTAGTACAGAAAATGACATGTAAAATAATTGTGTACTAGCTAGTATACAAAACGACATGTAAAAAGATTGTGTACTAACTAGTATACAAAATGACATGTAAAATGATTGTGTACTAGCTATTATACAAAATGACATGTAAAAAGATTGTGTACTCACTAGTATACAAAATGACATGTAAAATGATTGTGTACTAGCTATTATACAAAATGACATGTAAAAAGATTGTGTACTCACTAGTATACAAAATGACATGTAAAATAATTGTGTACTAGCTAGTATACAAAATGACATGTAAAAAGATTGTGTACTAACTAGTATACAAAATGACATGTAAAATGATTGTGTACTAGCTATTATACAAAATGACATGTAAAAAGATTGTGTACTCACTAGTATACAAAATGACATGTAAAATGATTGTGTACTAGCTATTATACAAAATGAGATGTAAAAAGATTGTGTACTCGCTAGTATACAAAATGACATATATAAATATTGTGTACTTGCTAGTACAGAAAATGACATGTAAAATAATTGTGTACTAGCTAGTATACAAAATGACATGTAAAAAGATTGTGTACTCACTAGTATACAAAATGACATGTAAAATAATTGTGTACTAGCTAGTATACAAAATGTCATGTAAAAAGATTGTGTACAAAATGACATGTAAAATTATTGTGTACTAGCTAGTATACAAAATGACATAAAATGATTGTGTACTAATTAGTATACAAAATGACATGTAAAATGATTGTGTACTAGTTATTATACAAAATGAGATGTAAAAAGATTGTGTACTCGCTAGTATACAAAATGACATATATAAATATTGTGTACTTGCTAGTACAGAAAATGACATGTAAAATAATTGTGTATTAGCTAGTATACAAAATGACATGTAAAAAGATTGTGTACTCACTAGTATACAAAATGACATGTAAAATAATTGTGTACTAGCTAGTATACAAAATGTCATGTAAAAAGATTGTGTACAAAATGACATGTAAAATGATTGTGTACTAGCTAGTATACAAAATGACATAAAATGATTGTGTACTAGCTAGTATACAAAATGACAAGTAAAATAATTGTGTACTAGCTAGTATACAAAATGTCATGTAAAAAGATTGTGTACTCACTAGTATACAAAATGACATGTAAAATGATTGTGTACTAGCTAGTATACAAAATGACATAAAATGATTGTGTACTAGCTAGTATACAAAATGACAGGTAAAATAATTGTGTACTCGCTGTTATACAAAATGACATGTAAAATGATTGTGTACACTATATCTAGCTGAATTTGTTTTATTATAAAATGGCTGTGTACTAATATGTCTCATTAGATATTATTAATTTATCGTCATTTTTATTTCGTAAAAGGTATTAATTTGCAAAAATCAAGAACAACCCTTCTTTTCTCAAAGGAAAATTAGTTTTTTTTAATAAAATTTACTCTCGTGGAATGATTCATAATAACCTGCTCATATTATCTACATACCTGAAAACAAATTATAGAAAAAGTCCTCCAACTAAGGACATTTGTATGACTTTTATACTACAGGATCCGTATTCTATGCAGTACAGTGCAGTATTAAAATTGTCTAATTGCTGAATCAGTTTAAAAATACTATTAGAACTTTTATGTTCATCCAACGATAACGTACAAATCAATTTCCCGTAATAATTGATTGTTTCGAAATTTACTTCCGAGTCATAAAAAACTTAATTATAAAAAAAATTCGAACAATAAATCAGAATATGATTTGAATTTTTTTTAATTTAAAAATTGTCATCAATAAATATTGATTTGGTGAAGCTACACGCAATAAATTAAATTATATATCTCAATTTAAAATAGTTTCAATTGTACGTATTGAATTATATAAAGCCATTTTCTTTAAAATAATTACAAACACAATCAAATTGCAAAAAACCTGACATGGTGTCAGACATACTTGCTCAAATGTCAAATTTTTTAGGTTATACCAAAGTTAAACTTAGGTCAAAGTCAGAATAGTGTTTGACAGATGAAGCTATGGCGAGCTTGACAGAGTTTATTAGCAGCATTCCACATCTATTAGTAACAGTGTATATTTTTAATATATAAAAAATTGTCAATGACAAGTAAAAATAATACAGTGGAACCTCGATAAGTCAAAATCTTTACGTCAAAAAAATCCTCATTCTATCCCTTTCAAGTCCCAAAACCTCCATTACCTGAAAAATAACCCCCCCCCCCATAAGTCGAAACAGTCAATAATTCCTTACTTGATATATCAGAATATTTCTTCTGTTTATAACTCAAAAAAAAAAACTATTTGACTTCTGTATATGGAAAAATGATGTGTTTGGGTTTACCATCTTTTTATCTCGAAATTTGTAAATAAATAACCTCGAAGAAAAAATAAGACGGGTGTTGAATTTTAAAAATGTTGTCTTTATTGCATTATCTTTCAATAAAAGATTTCCGGTTATTATCAAATGGCACTGACACATGTTCACCAGTAGTCTACTTGTTTCCTAGTATGTTTTGTGTATTTACTGTAATGATGGCACTGACACATGTTCACCAGTAGTCTACTTGTTTCCTAGTATGTTTTGTGTATTTATTGTAATGCCGGCACTTCACTTGACGTTGCGTGTTCGTGTATTTATCTTATTTACCCGAAAACGTCCATATGGGATCATTTATTTGTCTATATTTGCCTTATTTGCATGAACAAGACAAATTTGCAAATACTCATATATGCACATCCGCCCACTTGTCAATTTATGTCAACAAATGAAAGAATGCACCACGCGTGGCTGGCTCAATAGTGCGCACAACGGTAAATTATATCTGGTAAAATGGAATAGACCGTAGATAAACAAACAAACATTGCGTACTAGCATATATGTTGCTTTACGTCCATGTGTGGACGGCGTGTTTGTGAGGTTTGGATTTTCCACGAACTTTTAGCCAAAAACATTAATAATAATTCAATCAAAATAACTCAATAATAACTCAAAAGAAAACCATAAGGTTTTCTTTTGAGTTCTACTCAAAATAATTGTGAATCTATCCACATACAGATAACAGAATTCATTCAGCGTTTGGCTTTCTACTGGCATACACTTATTAATTTTGTGACTGAACAATTTTAAGGTTAAATAATATGCTATTAAGCGAAAATTGAAAACCTCGAGTCTTTCTGAAAAGTTACAAGTATATGAAGCTGTAAAGAATTGTAAAAAACGAAAAATGTCCCTGATAACATTTGCACTGATTTCTCTCCACGTTGGCAACACTACTCAACCACTCAATGACCACAATATAAATAACCACAAATTAAAATCTTCCAGAACTATGCTACAGAGTCACAGCATTCACGTCAAACTTCGTTCACACTAGCGAACGAAAATACTTTACAAACAACTGAACGATAAACAAATCAAACGTCGCACCTGATACTCCTTAGGTATATACGAATCGACGACTAAATCGGCGAGTTGAATCTCACGCTTGAGCGCACGTATGTTGTCAAGTATGCCCTCCATCTCGCGCTGCTGCTCACGTTGTTGATCAGCAAGCTCCGCTTTCACTGAATTCAGGAGCTGTACGGCGCGCTTCAGTTTCTTACTCTTGGCCGCATTCTCCTCTTGAAGAGTGGAATAGCGCTCCTCCAGATCCAAACGTTCAGCCTGCGAATTTGTTTTATTTCTGTACTACAATCGGTTTAAGGTTTTATGAGCAAAGGTTTCCGTTACTCATGTACATCATTTTTATAAGACAAGTTTTAAAATAATGACTGGATACATTTACAAATAGAAATATTTTATTAAATTCCGATTCACAACTTTGCTTGCAATGGAACAGGGCATAAAATTATGGTGAAATTTAAAAATAATGTTCGTGTGAAAATATTCGATCTTAGCATCAGAAATAGCTATGTAATTTATGATGGACTTCTTGCCTCTCTTCGTCTGGACTTCTCGTCTTGCAGTGGATAGAACAACCAAAAACAAAATAAATTCTCAAATTTAAAAAAAAAAAAAAAAAGCTACGCCACATGGGCTACATATATAAAGAATTTCATGGACATCGTTTGACTAGCTAAAAGCAAGACAAACAAATTGGCTTTATCATTTATAATATTAGTTCCGATTTGCGAATACAAAACGTAACCTATTCATATTCTCCCAACACAGTGGCGCGAGTCACAGCACGTTCGTGGCAATGCACGGCAATGGCACTCGCCTTCTCTATATTTTCCACCAAAACCTTGCCAAAGTTACATGTCAATCGCTTGCTGATCAATCGCCAGTTTCTTAGTCTTCTTTTAAGAACTACTTTTTAATAATCACTCGAATAAAGAAGAAAGGATGTTAACTTTAAAAAATTTAAACGGAAAGAAAAACACAGAATACTGGCAGAGGCGAAACGGTCCTTTCCAAGAAAAAAGGAGTTCTAACATAATATACAATAAATAAAAAAAGAACATAATGTCATACTGAGATGTGCTTTCGCTGGGGCAACTCTCACAAAGGACACCTCTCGAATAGTAAGCATTACATTAACCGTTTGAGTGCCATCGCGCTCGTGCGCGTACTAACTAAATTTGCCACAAGCGCGATGTTGCTCGTGAAATCAGTTTCTGTGTAGCACACGGTAGGGGAGGTCGCTCGCACGCATCGCTAATTTTTTATCTTTCTACATATTACATAAAGTTCAAATTATAATATTATTAGTAATTACAATATAAAAAGGATCCAGGAAAAGAAAATTTTTAACCCATAATGTCGGAATACGAAAATAATTCGAGTGAAAATGATCATTTTTCAAGTTGTGAAGAAAGTGATAGTGGGAGTGACATTGTGGTGCGCTCACAATTTGACGTAATGCAAATTTTGAGTGATTGTGATAATAGTGACGATAACAATTATTTTGCTGATACGGATGATGTACCGGACTGCGAAAATACGATGCGACCTTGATTTCACTTTTTGTTATAATTTTTGTTCACAATATATATTTCCATAATTTTCTTTATATTTTATTATTCTTGTACAAGTTTTTATTAAGAAAACACGGAAAAAATTATTAAAACTGGATGATTTTTGGAAGAAATACAGTTTTTTCCGAGACAAGGGTCAATGACATCAAAAACAAAAGATTTCTTTGGCATTTTTAAGTATATATGAGAAAAAACCATGGCACTAAAATGGTTAATTAATACATATTTCCTGATGAAAGACACATTAATTTAAGTGACATTTAGCAAACCTTACAGGAGTGCAACTTAAAATTTAAAATTTTGAAAAAGATTAACATATATAGTAGCACATATCAGTTTATCGTTTCTATAGCAACCTTTTATTATAACGCATTTTGTTTCGAAATAATAAACTACCGATTGCTTTTCTGCGAAGTTTGCAAAATTTCACTGACAGCGATTTGCCCCTTGCCTGACGATATATATCAACAATATGGTGCATATATTTTACAGTCAACCGTCTGAGACGCGCGTGACAGTGTACCTTAAACGTGTTGCCACAGTTATACAGTCCAAAATCATTTGTAATAAAAAAAATTAAAAACAATTATTTAATAACAAATGACAATTTTTAACATTTTTTAATATAAACGACAAAAAAATTGGTTTTTAAATTCGGACCTATGTGATTACAAATTAATTAACATTTGGTTTATTAACGTGGTATGGTGTGTTAGCACTGGAGATATCATGGCAACTAGTTTGGATAAGTATAATAATTATGAGAAAAAAAAACAGATTAATAAAAGTCAAAAAAACAGTAATTCCTGGATCATAACGAAGGCCTTTCAGTTCCTTTACCAGTTACAGTAATTTTTTTAAAAACATAATATGTCAAATCATTAGGTAAACCTCATTATTAGTAAATTATCGAGTCAAATTACGAATCAGACTATTTAAATTATAAAGCACAGTCCCACAATGCACTCACCTCAATCTTATGCAGATTCTCCTGCAATCGCTCCTCGTTCATCCGTCGCAGCTGGAGTTCACGGCCCGTCTGCTCCAGCAGTCTCTGCTGCGCCTCCGCCTTGTCCAGCAGGTTCTCACCACCCACCAGCACCTTACTCTCCAGCCTCTGGAGTTTCTCTTTCAGCTCTTGCTGCTGTTGCCTATGTTAATATAAGATAATTCTAAGGTTTAATATAAGATGGGATAATTCTGGGATACACCACAATAACTGAGAAAAATAGATTCTATGGAAACCTATTAATTTTTTTCAGTCCTTCTATAGCAACAGTTGAAGTTAACAAAGCAGTATGCAAAGAGACGCTTCACTGAATTCTAGAAGGCACATGAGGTCTCAGAGGGCCACTTGAAAACAAGTGGCACATGAGGTCTCAGAGGGTCAATTGAAAACCAAGTGGCACATGAAGTCTCAGAGGGCCACTTGAAAACAAGTGGCACATGAAGTCTCAGAGGGCCACTTGAAAACAAGTGGCACATGAGGTCTCAGAGGGCCACTTGAAAACTGAATGACCGCTCTGTAGAATCTAGATAAATGACAATTAAGGTTAATTATAAAACAAGCTGATGAAGAGAGGGAAAAGCTGCACAATTCCCAAAATAAGTGAAACCCAACATTAGTATTTAAGTACTAGTGTAACCAATTTTCCTTTAAGCCGCAGGGACACTATGTGAAAGTGAAAGTAAGAGGACCTTAAATATGGTGCTGAAAAAATACTTGTGAATACCATGAGCTGGAATCTCGTAAGAACTTAGTATCTAGAACTGTTTCTCCAATATTGTCCAAACTTTCATCGTGAAATTCTTTGAAGACATGTGACAATAATAGTCACTCGACACAAGTTTGGTTTTCCTTACTTTGGTGATATTACACTTCCTCCATATCTCCCTCAGCTTATCTCATAATTAGCCTTAACTGCCATCTACCTAGTTTCTACAGAATGGTACTCAATTCCTCAGAGAGACACTTGAAAAGAGACCTCATATACCTCCTAATGTCTAACAAGGCTTTGCTCACTGCTGGTGGTATAGGACAAAGTGGAAGGCATCACACATCGTGGGAGGGCACCAATGAGATAGAGAGATCAAGTCAACATCTTCCTATGCAAGTGCACATGAAGAGTATCTGCCAAAAAGAATGGCAACATATTTTGTGGTGTGTCAGGCTTCAGCAACATATTTGACAAGATGACAATGACCACTCTGCCAATAAAATAACAACTATAGCGAAGAATTTGGTCTACACACTGGCTTCAAATCACAAAAAAACGTGGAATATTCAGAGATCACTAATCAGAACCAATATCACACGAGCAAAAAATGAAGAAATACCTAATATTCTCATTGCACATTGAAGAAATGCGGAGGATCTAATATCGAGGACTTTACCTCCAGAAGGCTTTTACACTTATCTAAGAATATTGATCAATACTTGAACAAATGCGGAGGATCTGATCTCGAGGACATTACCTCAAGAAGGCTTACACTTTTCTAAGAATATCGATCAATACTTGAAGAAATGCGGAGGATCTGATCTCGAGGACTTTACCTCAAGAAGGCTCTTACACTTTGCTAAGAATATCGACTAGTCATACTGTGTATCATATGAAAAGATTCACCATAAAAGACTCGAGCACAATGGACCGACAAAATTAAGCATCTGCCAATTATCCCATCATAAGTTTACCTCTAATCTCTATATTGAATTTTTTTAGTGTATGTCCACTCTACAGTTTGAAAATAGTACTCTTGATATATTATACTCTGATGGGTTCACGCCAACGTGCCAAACTCATTGGTTTAATTACAGCACGGCTTCTTAGTTCAGATTACCGTCACGTAACTCGTACGCTGCTCTACACCACGGCAAACGTTAGAAATCAGATTTGGCAAATTATGTTTATAATAATACTTACCTCATAACTGCATAACTGGCCGGATTGACTATACCTACTTATTTGAAAAAAAAAACAATTAAACGTTTATGGTTTTTATCGCATCCTATGGCACGCCTATGGGACGCATCCTATGGGACGAAAAGTAGTAGCCGTGACAGCAAATTAGCCAACAAATAAATTATTAGATGATCAACTTATTAGCTAAAGAAACTAAGTAATTGAAATACATAAGAGAAATGCGTAAATTAATAAGACAGCGCACAGAACGGTTTATGTAAACATATCCTATCAGGCATACTAGTGGCAAATTTAAAGATTTGTCATCTCACAACCTTGGGCTAAGATCTGAAAATTCACCCACCCTACTTATTCCTAAACATACCTCTACCACTTACGAAAAATCCTTCACTGTCCAAGCAGCAAAAATTTGGAATCACCTGGATCTTGACATTGGGACAATCACGTCCCTAAATATTTTCAAAGATCGAGTGAAAAAGTCCTGCCTCTCCTGAAACCTTTTCCTTTGTGCCCTTGTGCTTTCCTGTCTTTCCCATCCCAAATCATGTCAATAATTTGTTTAACTTATATTTTTGTATTTTTTAAAATTTTTTTTGTCTAATGTACTATAAAGAATTTTCATTGTAAAATCTCTTACAGTCTACCAACTAAATTTCAATACCAATTGTTATGGTTGACTGGAAGAGATTGCTCATGTGGCAGTAAGTCCGCCATATGTACTATAAATAAAAATGATAAATAAATATACTACGGCCGCGGTCTCCTTGCATGCGAAACAATAAAATCCATTTTGTTTAGTGATTTGCATATCGGAACTACGCATTTGCAGTGAAACTACGCGCTTCCTACTATTTACTAGTCCACCAAGACAATTAAACGTAGTGACGTCACATTTGCCACTAACGATTGTCGTAGTGTAGTAACGTAGTGAATCACGTTGGCCACTAACAATTGTCGTAGTGTAGTAATAATAACAATAACCTGTTAACAAAATAACGTTATCCAAGTTAAACGGCTCTTGTAATTAGTGCAGGCGTATTGTTTACTTTCGCCATTTCAAATGTCTCAGAAGAAAAATGGGAAAAGTGTTTTCAACATGTAGAAGCCATACGAGACGAAGACTTGAGAAAGACACACATCCCACAGCCTTTCGTTATTAATTTAAATGAGGTTCTGACGATGATAACTCTGATCACAATTCTTGATATAATTGAAATAATTAATTTGTAAGTATGTGTGACTTTCTCAAATCTTCGTCTCGTAAGTCTTTGAGACATTAACAATGATCTGGCGGAGTAAATACACTTTTCCCTTTGCTTGCGCCCACACCAAGGCTTGTATTGACAGTAATGATTAGTAATTAATTAGTTTATAGTATTTATCACTTAATTTGTTATAGTTAATTAATGAATTAGTTATTAATGTTTACTTAATCTAATATTAATTAAAATATTTATAATTTTGTTTTTAAATGTATATTAAAATGTTTATTATTATTTATTTATAACTCTGTTTTATATATACATGAAGATTATAGATATTTAAGTTACATTGTTTGAATTTAATTAAGAACGTAGCTTGTCGATAACATTATGACATGAGCATTACGCATGAGATGCTCCATTTTGCTCACACATTTCATTACTTCGCATGCAAGGAAACCACAGCCACGGTATTAGACTCAAACCCAATGGGGAGTTGTTAGTGTTTTCCAAATCCGAGTTATAAAATGTTAAATCTGACACAACTGCCACAGTTAAGCAATCACTAAAAATATTCTAAAAAAATGACACACTCACTTTGTTCTCTGCAACTCGGCCTGCTTCTCTTCCAGCACCTTCCTGGCTCTTAGCGCTTTCTCCGAGTCGACTTTCTCGCTTCCCTTCTCCTGTAAATAAACAACCATGACAACCGTTAGTGTAGTTTAGGATGCAATGCAATACATCAGTGCTAACTCGGGGTATTTTATATTCGCAGTAGAATAAAATTTATTTTCCAAAGGTGATTCTGGACGAATGTAAAGTTACATTAATACAGCACTGCTTAAAGTATGGAAGCCTTCCAATTAATTAAAAATTTATTCTATAAAAAGTTTTTTAAACTGCCATTTATATAAATTTCTAGACAATGTATTTGACTGAATAAACTGTGTGAGATTGCTCTTGAAGTAATAAGTTCGCCTTATGTATTTATGCGTGTTAAATTTATAAGTAGATAATTGCTTTGGCGGCTAAAAGTAATGAGTACCGATAATACCACCACATATTAAAAGAACATAGACCTAAAAATTTCAAACTATCGTTTATATAAAATTTAACAGGTGGCCAGTCGGAGGGCCGGGCACAAATGGTGGATATCGGGTCCGAGTACAAATTTTTTGCAAATGATTCAGGGACCGGATATAGGACCCGAAATTAAAGGTTGTGCGTGCCAAAAGCTTTGAATGACTTTAAGCATTGAATATTGAATATATTTGGCGTTAATTTTGTAGAAATTCATTATTCACAATTAAATGAAACTACGTGATGTAGTATTATTTCTACTTTCTTTAATTTCTTTACCACGACCTAGGTTTCATTGTATTACAACATCTTCAGGTGAGCTGTTAGTAAAAATACTAGTAAAATCTTTGCTAACAACCCACCTGAAGATGTTGTAATACAACGAGACCTAGGTCGTGGTAAAGAACTTAAAGATAGTAGAAATAATACTACATCACGTAGTTTCATTTAATTGTGAATAATGAATTTCTGCAAAATTAACGCCAAATATATTCAATATTCGAAATTAAAAGAATTAAGTAAGTTTTCGAAAACATTAATATTATGATATATCAAAATAATCTATATTTATTGCAGACTGTATTTTGTTTTTTTTAAATACCTAACAATTCATTCGATTTGCATACATTGAATTCACACATTTTTGAGTGCGCCGTTGCATTTCTGAAATATATATGATTATAATGTTACATATTCATAGTGGGGAAAAATGTTTTGACATGAATACATCTTTGAATTTGCTACCATACGGGGGCAATCCAAAAAACCTAATGATAACAAAATCGGGAGATACAGTTTGGCGTTGCAGTTTCGAATCTATCCTCTACAACAACAATTAAATTATACCACTGGATAGCTAAAGGATCAAAGAATTCATTACGATAAGCGAGAACAGTGACACATCGTGCGCGGTGGAGGGGGAAGCGCCGCCATTTTGAGGTTATTTTGCTGCGTATCCAGATTTGCAATTAGTATAACTTTTGATTCCGAAAAGCTACGATATTTGTTTAAGTTTTAATCGTCAGCTGTCGTCAAAATCTATCGATTGTATATAAAGCATTAGTTTAAAGTAGTGACAGTGAATGTAATAAGGTGTTAGAATAAAAAAATATTATCAAAAATATATATTTAAAAAATATAACCCGTTAGATAGACGTATTCACGTACAACACACGGGCCATGTCCATGACACAGCCACATTCCAAATTTTTTGGAGATTTGGTATATTGTGTATTTTATGACAAAATAATAAAAAAATTTGTCTCCAACCAAAGAAGATATTCCACGTTCACATAAAATGCATCGTGGAACAAAAAAAGTTTATAATTATTTTTTAAATACTACACTAAATCAGATGAAGTAATATTTTTTTCATTCTTTCTAGAATGAAAAATACGTTAAAATACGTTTTATTTTCATGAAAATTACAACACTATTTTCAAAATTTTATACCAAATTCAACAAAGTTAACAGTATAAAACTAGCGTGACCCGTGCGAAGTCTTCGCATTATTATATATTAAAATTGACATATAGAGGCGCAAGTATCAAAAGCATAGAGCTAAAGCGCCACTTTATTTATACGTGAGTGGATTAGAAATTAAACAAAAATTTTACCGACCGTCAATCATATTGACGTTGAGCCGTTAGATGGCAGCATTGCTGTTTTGTGTATATAATTTTAATAATTAATTAATTTGCAAAAACAATAGCAATAATAAATTGTTTAGTTGTGGATGCCGGTAGAGCAAGCAATTATCTATAAAATGATATATAATTTATGTGGATTAGTTGTGAGGTTTTTTCTAAAAAGGGAGAGTAACATCTTAAAACCTTAGCGTATTAATATATATGATGATGATGATTAACCTAAATATTAATTTAATTAATTTCACTCTAATGATTTTTTTCCACACACGGCCAAGATATATCGATTTGACAACTCAATGTTTTTGAATTTTTTTCCAGTATTTGAACGTAATTTAGATTTACGTAACGACGTTTCTTTTTTAAATTTATTTGAAATTATTTTAAATTAAAAATTAGTTTTTTATCTGCCATAGTCATATCAAGCATTGATAAAGAATGGCATTTGTTCTGGATTTTCTGCGTAAATTCTCTGATTAGCGCCTGTGCCGTAGTATCAAACTTTCAATTTTTTTTAATACCCAATACCTCAAAGACCAGTACAGATTATAAAAAAAATAAATAGATACTACTACTTGTATTAAAAAAATATTCAAAATTCTTTTAGACTTTTATTTTCATAAGAATTGCATAATAAGACATTTTTTTATTTAGCCAAAATTTTTCTCATATTTTAAGTCAAAATAATTTTTTTTTTTCATGTGCTTCTTTTTAAGTAACTCTTGTGCCATTCAACATATATTTCAATTAAAATGAGATAAAGGTATAATTATTTATCATAAAAAAGAAAATGAAATAAGGAATCAAATGGTGATACGTTTGTCAACGCGCGATTGCTTTTGCCGTTACGAGTTTTACTGCGCGTGAGATGCGGATAGAACTGCAATGGGTCACTAAAAACTTACAAATGATTTTTTTTATTTACATTTTAATTATTGTTTATGGTAATTTAAAAAATTGCATTTAAAAAAGGTTTTTCCTTGATAAACCTTCTTTCTTACGGAAATGGTGAATTTTTTGTCATCTATTCCTTTATTTTTACACTCATAACTACATAAATACGTTACAAATGCTTCGACTACGTTACAACTAAATTTTCTCTCTAAATACGTTAAAAATTCAATACAATAAAATCAATACTTTCAGAATTATATTTTATTTTATCAAACATGGCGTGCGCCGATGTTACGTAAAAGTAGTCTGCATGATCGAGGATTCAATGAATACTAACAGAACTAGTTAAAATTACGATACACATGGGTTAATGAACTGTTTCCATAATAAATATATAATGTTATTTTGTACCCTGTGTTAATGATAAAGACTGTCATTCTTCATATCTACATCTTTCGGCGCTCACGTAATCATCATAATTTTGCAATAAAGTCATCTAGAACCGAACTATATCAGAATACCCCGCTTCACCACACTTCACCAAATAAAGCCACACAATCGCCAAATCACAGTCGCACTAGAGTGTGATTTGTGGAAGTACAAATTCTGTATACGCGACTTGAGAGTAACTCGGAATTTTTTCAGATGAAAATAACGTTCAGTAAAGTCTAAAGTGTGCTTACGCAGTTTCCCGTATTTGAAAGTATCAACTGACTATAGAATTTCATGGGTATATGTGTTATATGCACATAAATATATATATATATATATATATATATATTTGAATAGTTATTTCTAGTCTATTTTGTTTGAAAGTGTATACTAGCGAGGTGGTCCCTTATAAATATGGTGACGATCTGATGATGACATTCCGAACTGAAAAATGGAAGTGCTTAATGGATGGTCATAAATCAAACGTGATTCCAAATATTCGTTACTGGTAATTGTTACTTCACAAAATAACTACACCATCGACCAAGTCAGGTCTGATGACGAGTTCTGGAGATGAACAATTTAATTTCTTAATGGATGGGAGTATATCAACCGTGATTCCAGATATTTGTTACTGGTAGTTACAGTTAGTCACATAATACTTGCCACAACCGTCAAAGAAGTTTCACTTCAACCACGCGTAAAGGTTCCTCGCACTCATTTCTTTTTTTTTTATGAGTGAGAATAAACTCTTTGAAATGTGTCATCGATATGTATTGTAGTGCAATTCAATTTAAACAATCTGTTCTTTTAGCATTATCGAAATGCACAAATGCACAAATGCACAATTGTTTCCATAAAAATAAATAAATAAGCATATTTATAAATTATATTACCTCTCCCTTCCTCTTCCTGCGCTTCTTAGCTTTCTCTTCCTCATCACAGTCGTCAGAGCCACCATCCGAGAGCGATAAAGACTCCACACTCAGGACCTCGTCCGACTCTTCTGCTACGTCTAAAATTACACAAAAAAAAACAATAAAAATCAAATAGGAGACCAGTGAAAGTGGGCCTAGCATTTTAGAAATAAAACGTAGCTATTAAAAAGCTGATATTTATTAGAATATAAAAAAACAAACAATTCGCAAATAGACGATAAGGAAAGAGCAAAAAATTAAATACAATTTGTAGGCATAGTACAAAACAAAAACAAAACATTGTTCATTATTATATATAATGTTTTGTAAAATGTCACTAATTGTTAATAAAGAATAAACACTTTTTGAAGTAAAACTTCTTTACGCACGCTTGGCTTAGGGAGTAAACTGGTGAATGCGTGACGAGAGCGTTACGAAAAGTGTGATCGGGCAAGGCGAACAGAAGTTGAGAGAGAGATATAAATTAGCGAAGACAGAAAGAGAGAGAGTTACGTTTCGTATATTACTGTAGGGACAAGAGAGAGAGGTGCGAGCACACATTTTCTTTCTCTCTTTCTCTCATAGCCAGTTATGTTTCGTATATCTAAGACACAGTGCAAGCCTATTGTCTGTATCGCACTGTAGGAGCAAGAGAGAGCAGTGCGCGTGCACATTTTGTTTCTCTCTTCCTCTCATAGCCAGTGCATGAAATATATATATATATATATGTCTATATATATATATGAGTTTGCTAGCGTTACTACGTTCTACGTTCAACGGTGATTTTTTTATTATTTTGTAATTTCATTTCGTTCTTGAACAATTTTACAAATTATTATTTTGTTCAATACATTCAATATTCTACGTCTAAAGTGAATAAAATTGTAAATTCATTTTAAAGTTCATATTTTGTGAATTTGAAGTTTTACTTCAGTCGTGTGGTCTAAAGCACGCTCGTTTTTTTTATTTTGTTCAATACATTAAATATTCTACATTTAAAGTGAATAAAATTGTAAATTCATTTTAAAGTTCATATTTTGTGAATTTGAAGTTTTACTTCAGTCGTGTGGTCTAAAGCACATTCGTTTTTTTTTAATAAAAATATTATAAAAAATTGTTAATAAACAATGAATATAACAATAAAAATGGAACAAAATACATATCTTTTTAGAAACGATTCCAAAAAATGATCAATGGCTTTTTTTAATGTGTAGCCATTGCCCAAATTAATTAGAAATAAACTGTTAACTGACACTGACATTTATTCTGTGCTGTCATATAAATGTCTTTTTTGCTCTTTTCAAAAAGCTGTTTTACAGCTTTTTCCAAAGATCCTGTTGGAACTGTGAGTTACATCTGTTTGTGGAGGATACAATGTGATTAAGCTACACTTTGTGTCATTTCGCTAGTTCAAAGAGTTCCGCAAAAACGTCATTTACGAACTATTACAAAAAATAACCTCACTTTTCTCTGTCTGATGATTTAAATAAAACTTTAAAGCGGTTTATTTTCTAATTTTCTCTATATAAGAATGCTATTTTCATTCTTATAACACCTGTGTCCTACACTATATGGAATTTTACTGACCTCTTTTGCAAATTCCTTAACCGCTTTACTAATTATAAATAATGTATCTTGTTCTACACATTCCCCTTATTAAAGTTAAAATGGATTTTAACATTTTTTTGAAGATAGTTACTGTTCGTAACATGTTTTAACTATACAGTATGTACCATCAGTAAATAGTGCCACTTCAATACGTAATAGTGCATCATGGGTATATTGTTATAAACCTATTTTTTTTTAAAAATCGTACCACTTTTTTTTCTGAAATTTAAAATTATCATAAGTCAGCAAGTAAGTTAACATGGATTGAAATATTTTTTTGAAGAGATAGTTACTGTTCGTAACATGTTTTAACTATACAGTATGTACCATCAGTAAATAGCGCCACTTCAATACGTATTAGTGCATCGTGAGTATATTGTTATAAACCTATTTTTTTTAAAAATGGTACCACTTTTTTTCTGAAATTTAAAATTATCATAATTCAGCAAGTAAGTTAACATGGATTTTAAAATTTTTTTGAAGAGATAGTTACTGTTCGTAAAACGTATATGTGTTATGAGCACAAATCCAAGTGATTTTTCTTATATATTTGTAATATTTTCTCGAATGAATGGAATTAGTGAATACGTCGTTTTTTAACGGCAGCAAATATTTGGGCGTAATTTTAGTGTATGCCGAATGCAATTATGATAATGGCGAAGCACTTAGCATACACGCTGTGCAGTACCCGAATCGAACTTAAAATTTAAGTAAGTACAATACATTCTAAAACAAAATAATTCGAATTTTAATTATTGTGTACGTGTGGAGAAATTAATTTCCAAAACATCGTACTAAAAGTATGTGAATAAATATATAAAAAGAAGCAAGTGTATTGAATAAAACGTATTATTTTGTTAATTTTCCAGTTATTAACATTGTAGTTTTTAAATGAAGTATACTGCGGTAATTAAGGACAAAACCTTTGCTCTGTTTTCTAGTTTTTTTCTAACTTTTTCATTCATAATTAGAGACGAAATCTTCGCTCCGTTTTCTATTTTTTTTCCAACTTTTTAATTCATAATTAGGGACAAAATCTTCGCTTTGTCTTCTAGTTTTTTCCAACAAGCAGATAACAATTCATTTTGACACTTTACAATATGTTATATTAGCTTATTTATATTGACGCAAATTGTGCACGTGATGAAAATGGTAAGTGTTTAAATTTTTGTGAAAAACTAAATACTACATTGTTTTTTTATATTATTAATACGCAACTTCATGGTGTCGTTTTTTGTTTGGCGTTACCAACTTCATCCTGTATTTTTTAAATTTTACTCTCGTCATTTTTTCATAACGCTCATTTGTACATACATGTGATATATACGTGATGGAAAATGGTAAACGTTTAAATTTTTGTGAAAAACTAAATAATACATTGTTTTTGTATTTTATTAATATGCTTTTATTAAACCCATAACACGTTAAAAAATTACATTACTGTAACCGAATGTTCATTTATTTACCACCAGATGGCGCTGCTGGCATTTTAGACGGTTCCTATAATACCATATCTAAAAAGCTTACAAAATGCTATAACCGTTTTCGAATAATAAGTAAAAAAATACAAATAGACAAACAAAAAACAGAAGAGGTCTTCATTATGAAATATATTAAAAGCTTTACGTCTCACCGTTATCTTCAAGCTGTCGCCGCAAGTCGTCAATTTCCTGCTGGAAGCGTGTCAGCAGCGCGTCCTTCGGCTCCTGGTTGACGTGCGTCTTGTTCTGGATGTTCTTGGCTCGATTGGCATAGCGTAAAGTGCTGATGGTCTCCACGTAATTCGAATCCGCCGGTCCTACTGTTGCTATCTGAAAGTTTATTAAATTAATTATTCACAGATACTCCATGCTTAAAACTAGAGATTGTATTCTAAAACATGGTAAAATTCTGGTCATAGAAAATGTTTATATTTAGATAAAATAATATGATAATGAGATTGTATCTGTATGCACGTCACACAAAAACTAGTTGCCGGATTTTAATGAATCGTAGTTAAAATGATGTATTATTTAATTTCAGAGAGGCCCCATCACTGTCCACTATTATACTGCTGAACCGGCTGAACTGGCTACACCATTTATGACAGCCATGTTTTATGGCTATTTGAAGCGCCACCACGAACGTCCCAGGAACTAAATTTGACATTTAACTAGAGATGCCCAAAATTTTAGTTTATATCAACGTATCATTTCATTTTTATTATATTGTATATCTTGAGGATATAAATGAAATCAATAAAACTGCCTGCTTACAATTTTTATTTGTATCAAAAGAAAAAGGTACCTTTCTCATTCAGTGAACTTGCGTTTTTATGAACATCTTATATTTTATACCTGCCCATAGGATTCAATTATTGACATTTATTATCGGCGTGTTATTATGTTAATTGTATAAATTAATTAATGAAAACTCAATACAACTTTAATCTATCGAAGTTCTTATCGATAGATTTTGTCACACTGTTCCATCTCTTAACATTAGTTCCATGGACGCTCACTACTGTGGACTGTGGTTGTCAGCAGCTAAATGGTGCGAATCAAATTACTCTATTACGACTTTGTGTAAAACCTGTCCAGCGTACTAGTATTAAAGAGGTCACTGGCCTCATTTGTGTAATGAGCCCTTTAAAGGGGTCATTGAAAATCTTCAGTGCATTATTGAAAAAAATTATTTTCCTACTTATATTTATGAAAAATTGTCGAAAAAAGACATTTAAGTTGTGTGCCAACGCATTTTTAATTCTTTTAAAACAAATTATTGCAATATTAGACAACCTTAAAGAAGTAGATTTTCAAAGTCTGTTGTACTGTGAAAGAGGTCAATTTCCAATGTCTATTGCACTTCAAAAGAGATCGATTTCCGATGTCTATTGCACTTTGAAAGAGGTCGATTTCCGATGTCTATTGCACTTTGAAAGAGGTTGATTTCCGATGTCTATTGCACTTTGAAAGAGGTCAATTTCCGATGTCTATTACACATGGAAAGAGGTTGACTTCCAACGTCCATTGTACTTTGAAAGAGATCGAATTCCGATGTCCATTACACTTTGAAAAAGGTCAATTTCTCATGTCTATTGCGCTTTGAAAGAAGTCGATTTCCGTCATCCATTGCACTTTGAAAGAGATCTATTTCTGATGTCTATTGCACTTTGAAAGAAGTTGATTTCCGATGTCTATTGCACTTTAAAAGAGGTCGATGTCTGTTGTCTATTGCCTTTTGAAAGAGGTCTATTTCCAATGTCTATTGCACTTTGAAAGAAGTCTATTTCCAATGTCTATTGCACTTTGAAAGAGGTCTATTTCCGATGTCTATTGCCCTTTGAAAGACGTCGATTTTCAATGTCTATTGCACTTTGAAAGAGGTCTATTTCCGATGTCTATTGCCCTTTGAAAGACGTCGATTTCCAATGTCTATTGCACTTTGAAAGAGGTCTATTTCCGATGTCTATTGCCCTTTGAAAGACGTCGATTTCCAATGTCTATTGCACTTTGAAAGAGGTCTATTTCGGATGTCTATTGCTCTTTGAAAGAAGTTGATTTCCGACATCCATTGCACTTTGAAAGAGGTCTATTTCCGATGTCTATTGCCCTTTGAAAGACGTCGATTTCTGACGTCCATTGCCCTTTGAAAGAGGTCTATTTCCGATGTCTATTGCCCTTTGAAAGACGTCGAGTTCTGATGTCTATTGCACTTTGAAAGAGGTCTATTTCTGATGTCTATTGCCCTTTGAAAGACGTCGAGTTCTGATGTCTATTGCACTTTGAAAGAGGTTGATTTCCGATGTCTATTGCACTTTAAAAGAGGTCGATGCCTGATGTCTATTGCATTTTGAAAGAGGTCTATTTCCAATATCTATTGCACTTTGAAAGAAGTTGATTTTCGATGTCTATTGCACTTTGAAAGAGGTCTATTACCAATGTCTATTGCACTTTGAAAGAAGTCGATTTTCGACGTCCATTGTACTTTGAAAGAGGTCTATTTCCGATGTCTACTGCACTTTGAAAGAGGTTGATTTCCGATGTCCATCGTACTTCGAAAAAGATCGATTTCCGATATCTATTGCACTTTGAAAAAAATAGATTTCCGATGTCTTTGGTACTTTAGAAAAGGTCAATTTTCAACGTCTATTGTACTTTAAAAGAGATCGATTTCCGATGTCTATTGCACTTGGAAAGAGATCGATTTCCTATGTCTATGGTACTTTGAAAGAGGTCGATTTCCTATGTTTATTGCACTTTGAAAGAAGTCGATTTCCTATGTGTATCGTACTTTGGAAAAGATCAATTTTCCACATCTATTGTACTTTGAAAAAGATCGATTTCCGATATCTATAGTACTTTGAAAAAGACTTTAGACATCTATTGCATGAGTTCTATCTCAAAAAAGACAATACCTAAAAAACATTAATTTATCTACAATATTACACATATCCTGTACTTGACCAATAAATACTATGAACCATTGTGTATCAAACAGTTTACACGTAATGAACATTACAAGCAAAACGTTTAGGTAATCATACTTGTTTTAGCTTATCGTATGTCAGTTTGGTATGTCAACTGAAGTTTTAAAAATTCACGATCAAAAGATTGCCTTTCAATGGTAGTTGAATTGAATTAGACCTGTTTAGTAACCATTCTTTGATTTCCCACTTCTCCAGCATGAGAACGTAAGTTGCTTTATATAGAGATTGAATAACAGCATTGGTTTCTTGAGATTATCCCGTGATAAATCCCGGCATCTGTAGACCTTCTGAACAATGTAATTGCAAAATGTAACCAGTTATCCACAATTACACAGATCTTTCTATCATTGTTCAATCCATTTCATAACAATAAGCATAGGTATAAGATCTGGAGCTTAATACTGGCTAAAAAGGGCAGAAAATAAGTATAATTATTACACAACAAAATATGACAAGCCACTGCTCACCATGAGAGTCTTGGAGTTCCCTCCTAGAGAATCTTGCAGAAGCCTCGTCAGCTTGGAATTCCTATACGGAATGTGGGTGCTCTTTCCATCAACGAGAGCTGAAATCACATTGCCAAGAACCGAGAGTGACTGGTTGATCTTCGTAGCCTCTTTGAGACGCGTTCCCGTTGCTTGCGTCTTGCTTTGACGTTCCGAACCCTGCAATTTATACAGAGAGGTTTGTTAAAAATAGTAAACATTGTCTATTGTCAAAGATGCCACGATTTAAAAGTATATATATTACACATAAGGAGAATTGGGTAGTTGACTAATTTTTTTTATTTCATTAATCATAATTTCAAGGTACAAGCTGATGAAGAGTGAAAAAATGTTTTAATAATCTTAAAAATTGACCGAGTTATAAAAGTTTAAATTTAACCTTTGGAGAAGGACAACAATACTGTGTTGTGAGGTCATTTTTAATATTGCACATTATATTCTACGAGAGGAAAAGAGACAGGGATATACCCAACTCTATCGGTATCTTCAAATTTAGAAGTCTACAACTGGCTTATTTTTCCATCAATTCTTGAATTTTTTTCAAGACTGGTTTTTAATTAACTTATATTTCACAATATTGTATGAAAAATATCAAAATTTAGAATGAGTCAACTACCGTATTCTGTGCAGCACGTCAATTCAAAATGGAGTCCGATTCTGATATATGACACATTAATTGACGCGTCAAACATTACAGTGTTGCATAAAACTCCTTGTCTTCTTTCCTTAAACTTCTAAGATAGAAATGGGAAACACGCTTATAAATAATTAACCTCAATTATATTTTGAATATATTTAGCGTTAATTTTGTAGAAATTCATTATTCACAATTAAATAAAACTACGTGATGTAGTATTATTTCTACTTTCTTTACGTTCTTTACCACTTGGTATAGTGTGGTAAAGAACTTAAATAAAGTAGAAATAATACTACATCACGTAGTTTCATTTAATTGTGTTCAGTTATATTACAATTTTTTTAACACGTAATTAATAATCTCCTTTTCCTTTTACCATATATTTATAAGTAAGCTTCGTCTATCAAAACGAAAACAAAAGTTTGCATTTATTTGTTTTATAAGCATAATAAATTTATAATATGTAGCCATTTTCTTTAAAATAGCTATAAACACAATCAAATTACAAAAACTGACATGCTGTCATATGTACTTGTCGAAATGTCAACTTTTTTTAGGTTATACTTAAGTTAAACTTAGGTCAAGGTCGGAATAGTGTTTGACAGCTGAAGTTATGACGAGCTTGTCATATAATGAGTTTACTAGTAATGATTTCATCTATTCTCTATTTATACAAGTTTTAACTTTCTATTCCAAGTTTATTAATAACAGTATTAAACTTTACAAAAACCAAGATGTGTACAAAACTCTTGTAGGCAAATTTTACATGTATTACAGACGTTTTTTTTATTAAATAACTTAATAAATACAGAGGTGTGGAAAGACAAGTTTGTCTATGCCCATCTCGAAATAAGCAATCAAAAGTTTATGTTATTTTGTCATTAAAATATGCTTTGCTTCTTCCATATCCTTAGCAACTTATTGTAAAACTATATGTAGATATCGATAATGCGCTCTTAGTAAAGGTTTGATTAACATGGTGGTTACAGATCACGAAATAAAAAAATCCTTGACCTTAAGTTTTCCAGGATGAATTAGGAAATTTTCCGGCAAATTTGACTGTGACGGAAACAGCCTGGTGATTGAATATGTAAAAAAATATTCCTTCGATATTAGTACATGAGACGATATGATTACTTCCCTTTTACTACCGATTTTCTCTTGGGTATACTAGTTTACTACACATTGCAGCACCGAGAAGAAATTTCATTGATGGAATTGATGACTGGAAAAATGTTGTGTCCGAGTTTATCAGAAAAATTCTTGTTCTCCGTACCTGCTCTCAGTCATCAACTTTAGCTAAACCAACCTCTGGAACGGTATGCAACTGTTCCAGATCCCGGTTTAGCAGTTTGAACCAATGTACTGGTTCTTGTTGTTTATCTGCATTATGCGGTCCAGCACGTCAGCGTTATGCACCACGTAATTGGTAAAGTCTTTAACGAAGACACATACATATGTCGAGGCGCTCTTTAACCTCCAAGTATGTATCTGCACGGTATGCAACTGTTTAACCACTTGATTGCACTTATGCAAGAGAATGACGTGTTTGTGATGAGTAGGAAATCTTCTTGAAATGTTTCATCGTTATGTTTTGTAGTGATATTGATTTTAATTATCGCCTTGTTATCTTTATTGAAACAAATAGGTATCATGCCTGTTACGTTTCCATAAATATGTATAAATAAATAAAAAATTACTTGACATCAGACGACAGCGACATTTTTTTTTCATGTCCACAGTTTACTGGCCAGGAATCAACATTAACGAACAGTAACGTAGCACACAACGAATTAACGAAAGACATTCATTGAGACAAAAAAATGTACAACTTGTAAATGTAGCCAAACTGCCTATTATATAAAGGAATTTCTATGATCTATTATGTATTTAAAAACATTCTAAACAAGACAAATAAGAAATTCATCTGTCACTAAATTTCATTATATAAAAAACTGCTACATCTCACCGCCAAATCCACAAGATGCAGCTTCCCAATCTTGACATGCTGCGCTCCGTCTTCACCCTGCTTGCTCGACTCGATCGTGATTGAGAATATCGCGTGTGACCTAGAGCTCTCCGTGTTCATAGCCGTAGCGCCGATGTGCCGGTTCTTATTGCCTATCTGCATTATGCGATCTAGCTCATCTGCATTGTGTACCACGTAACCGGTGAGGTCCTTCACGAAGACACCTATATCGGGGCGCTCCTTGACCTCCAAGCTTTGCTGGTGGTGCCCATTTGCGCCTAAGAGGTCGCGGACCTCCTCGTTATAGATCTCTAGGTACGTTACACAGACAAGGAACCTGAAATAAAAGAATTAACGAGTTCAAAAGTCAGAAATCATGAATCCTGTTTATCTCTTTATGTTCACCCTCATACTGTTCTACTATCTGTGATCCTTGTTTTGTCTCCGCTCACTTGCCAAACCCTGTATCCACCATCCCTTATAGTCAGTCCGTCATATTACTGATTATCGAAATTGGCTTTTTTTGTCAGATAACGAGGCTGTTTATTTAGGTTGTATACATTAAACTTAGTAAATATATAAATGTATTAATTAAACATATCACTAAAAAGAAGAATTTAAATCTAATTATAGTTAAACTAAACAGTAAGCAAATAAAGTAACCATTAAATATTGCCCATTTGTGAGACCAAATATTGTTTATTAAATTGTAATCTGAATGTCACCATATATTAATGTTTATATGAAATTGATCAGAGGAATGTCTTCAGAGATACAGTCAGTCAAATGTGGGTAAGTAAACCTTTATATACAGAGTTCCTGAGCCGTAAGTAAACCACAAAATATTGCCCATTTGTGAGACTAAATATTGTTTATTAAATTGTAATCTGAATGTCACCATATATTAATATCTATATAAAATTGATCAGAGGAATGTCTTCAGAGATACAGTCAGTCAAATGTGGGTAAATAAACCTTTATATACAGATGTTCCTGAGCAGTAAGTAAACCACAAAATATTGCCCATTTGTGAGACCAAATATTGTTTATTAAATTGTAATCTGAATGTCACCATATATTAATATCTATATAAAATTGATCAGAGGAATGTCTTCAGAGATACAGTCAGTCAAATGTGGGTAAATAAACCTTTATATACAGATGTTTCTGAGCAGTAAGTAAACCACAAAATATTGCCCATTTGTAAGACCAAATATTGTTTATTAAATTGTAATCTGAATGTCACCATATATTAATGTTTATATAAAATTGATCAGCGGAATGTCTTCAGAGATACAGTCAGTCAAATGTGGGTAAATAAACCTTTACATACAGATGTTCCTGAGCAGTAAGTAAACCACAAAATATTGCCCATTTGTGAGACCAAATATTGTTTATTAAATTGTAATCTGAATGTCACCATATATTAATGTCTATATGAAATTGATCAGCGGAATGTCTTCAGAGATACAGTCAGTCAAATGAGGGTAAATAAACCTTTATATACAGATGTTCCTGAGCAGTAAGTAAACCACAAAATATTGCCCATTTGTAAGACTAAATATTGTTTATTAAATTGTAATCTGAATGTCACCATATATTAATGTTTATATGAAATTGATCAGCGGAATGTCTTCAGAGATACAGTCAGTCAAATGTGGGTAAATAAACCTTTATATACAGATGTTTCTGAGCAGTAAGTAAACCACAAAATATTGCCCATTTGTAAGACCAAATATTGTTTATTAAATTGTAATCTGAATGTCACCATATATTAATGTTTATATAAAATTGATCAGCGGAATGTCTTCAGAGATACAGTCAGTCAAATGTGGGTAAATAAACCTTTATATACAGATGTTCCTGAGCAGTAAGTAAACCACAAAATATTGCCCATTTGTGAGACCAAATATTGTTTATTAAATTGTAATCTGAATGTCACCATATATTAATGTCTATATGAAATTGATCAGCGGAATGTCTTCAGAGATACAGTCATTCAAATGTGGGTAAATAAACCTTTATATACAGATGTTCCTGAGCAGTAAGTAGACCACAAAATATTGCCCATTTGTAAGACCAAATATTGTTTATTAAATTGTAATCTGAATGTCACCATATATTAATGTTTATATGAAATTGATCAGCGGAATGTCTTCAGAGATACAGTCAGTCAAATGTGGGTAAATAAACCTTTACATACAGATGTTCCTGAGCAGTAAGTAAACCACAAAATATTGCCCATTTGTGAGACCAAAAATTGTTTATTAAATTGTAATCTGAATGTCACCATATATTAATGTTTATATGAAATTGATCAGCGGAATGTCTTCAGAGATACTGTCAGTCAAATGTGGGTAAATAAACCTTTATATACAGTTGTTCCTGAGCAGTAAGTAAACCACAAAATATTGCCCATTTGTAAGACCAAATATTGTTTATTAAATTGTAATCTGAATGTCACCATATATTAATGTTTATATGAAATTAATCAGCGGAATGTCTTCAGAGATACAGTCAGTCAAATGTGGGTAAATAAACCTTTACATACAGATGTTCCTGAGCAGTAAGTAAACCACAAAATATTGCCCATTTGTAAGACCAAATATTGTTTATTAAATTGTAATCTAAATGTCACCATATATTAATGTTTATATGAAATTGATCAGCGGAATGTCTTCAGAGATACAGTCAGTCAAATGTGGGTAAATAAACCTTTACATACAGATGTTCCTGAGCAGTAAGTAAACCACAAAATATTGCCCATTTGTAAGACCAAATATTGTTTATTAAATTGTAATCTGAATGTCACCATATATTAATGTTTATATGAAATTGATCAGCGGAATGTCTTCAGAGATACAGTCAGTCAAATGTGGGTAAATAAACCTTTACATACAGATGTTCCTGAGCAGTAAGTAAACCACAAAATATTGCCCATTTGTGAGACCAAAAATTGTTTATTAAATTGTAATCTGAATGTCACCATATATTAATGTTTATATGAAATTGATCAGCGGAATGTCTTCAGAGATACTGTCAGTCAAATGTGGGTAAATAAACCTTTATATACAGTTGTTCCTGAGCAGTAAGTAAACCACAAAATATTGCCCATTTGTAAGACCAAATATTGTTTATTAAATTGTAATCTGAATGTCACCATATATTAATGTTTATATGAAATTGATCAGCGGAATGTCTTCAGAGATACAGTCAGTCAAATGTGGGTAAATAAACCTTTATATACAGATGTTCCTGAGCAGTAAGTAAACCACAAAATATTGCCCATTTGTAAGACCAAATATTGTTTATTAAATTGTAATCTAAATGTCACCATATATTAATGTTTATATGAAATTGATCAGCGGAATGTCTTCAGAGATACAGTCAGTCAAATGTGGGTAAATAAACCTTTACATACAGATGTTCCTGAGCAGTAAGTAAACCACAAAATATTGCCCATTTGTAAGACCAAATATTGTTTATTAAATTGTAATCTGAATGTCACCATATATTAATGTTTATATGAAATTGATCAGCGGAATGTATTCAGAGATACAGTCAGTCAAATGTGGGTAAATAAACCTTTATATACAGATGTTCCTGAGCAGTAAGTAAACCACAAAATATTGCCCATTTGTAAGACCAAATATTGTTTATTAAATTGTGATCTGAATGTCACCATATATTAATGTTTATATGAAATTGATCAGCGGAATGTCTTCAGAGATACAGTCAGTCAAATGTGGGTAAATAAACCTTTATATACAGATGTTCCTGAGCAGTAAGTAAACCACAAAATATTGCCCATTTGTAAGACCAAATATTGTTTATTAAATTGTAATCTAAATGTCACCATGTATTAATGTTTATATGAAATTGATCAGCGGAATGTCTTCAGAGATACAGTCAGTCAAATGTGGGTAAATAAACCTTTATATACAGATGTTCCTGAGCAGTAAGTAAACCACAAAATATTGCCCATTTGTAAGACCAAATATTGTTTATTAAATTGTAATCTAAATGTCACCATATATTAATGTTTATATGAAATTGATCAGCGGAATGTCTTCAGAGATACAGTCAGTCAAATGTGGGTAAATAAACCTTTATATACAGATGTTCCTGAGCAGTAAGTAAACCACAAAATATTGTCCATTTGTGAGACCAAAAATTGTTTATTAAATTGTAATCTGAATGTCACCATATATTAATGTTTATATGAAATTGATCAGCGGAATGTCTTCAGATTTACTGTCAGTCAAATGTGGGTAAATAAACCTTTACATACAGATGTTCCTGAGCAGTAAGTAAACCACAAAATATTGCCCATTTGTGAGACCAAAAATTGTTTATTAAATTGTAATCTGAATGTCACCATATATTAATGTTTATATGAAATTGATCAGCGGAATGTCTTCAGAGATACAGTCAGTCAAATGTGGGTAAATAAACCTTTATATACAGATGTTCCTGAGCAGTAAGTAAACCACAAAATATTGCCCATTTGTAAGACCAAATATTGTTTATTGAATTGTAATCTGAATGTCACCATATATTAATGTTTATATGAAATTGATCAGCGGAATGTCTTCAGAGATACAGTCAGTCAAATGTGGGTAAATAAACCTTTATATACAGATGTTCCTGAGCAGTAAGTAAACCACAAAATATTGCCCATTTGTAAGACCAAATATTGTTTATTAAATTGTAATCTAAATGTCACCATATATTAATGTTTATATGAAATTGATCAGCGGAATGTCTTCAGAGATACAGTCAGTCAAATGTGGGTAAATAAACCTTTATATACAGATGTTCCTGAGCAGTAAGTAAACCACAAAATATTGCCCATTTGTGAGACCAAAAATTGTTTATTAAATTGTAATCTGAATGTCACCATATATTAATGTTTATATGAAATTGATCAGCGGAATGTCTTCAGAGATACAGTCAGTCAAATGTGGGTAAATAAACCTTTACATACAGATGTTCCTGAGCAGTAAGTAAACCACAAAATATTGCTCATTTGTGAGACCAAAAATTGTTTATTAAATTGTAATCTGAATGTCACCATATATTAATGTTTATTTGAAATTGATCAGCGGAATGTCTTCAGAGATACAGTCAGTCAAATGTGGGTAAATAAACCTTTACATACAGATGTTCCTGAGCAGTAAGTAAACCACAAAATATTGCCCATTTGTGAGACCAAAAATTGTTTATTAAATTGTAATCTGAATGTCACCATATATTAATGTTTATATGAAATTGATCAGCGGAATGTCTTCAGAGATACAGTCAGTCAAATGTGGGTAAATAAACCTTTACATACAGATGTTCCTGAGCAGTAAGTAAACCACAAAATATTGCCCATTTGTGAGACCAAAAATTGTTTATTAAATTGTAATCTGAATGTCACCATATATTAATGTTTATATGAAATTGATCAGCGGAATGTCTTCAGAGATACAGTCAGTCAAATGTGGGTAAATAAACCTTTATATACAGATGTTCCTGAGCAGTAAGTAAACCACAAAATATTGCCCATTTGTGAGACCAAAAATTGTTTATTAAATTGTAATCTGAATGTCACCATATATTAATGTTTATATGAAATTGATCATCGGAATGTCTTCAGAGATACAGTCAGTCAAATGTGGGTAAATAAACCTTTACATACAGATGTTCCTGAGCAGTAAGTAAACCACAAAATATTGCCCATTTGTGAGACCAAAAATTGTTTATTAAATTGTAATCTGAATGTCACCATATATTAATGTTTATATGAAATTGATCAGCGGAATGTCTTCAGAGATACAGTCAGTCAAATGTGGGTAAATAAACCTTTATATACAGATGTTCCTGAGCAGTAAGTAAACCACAAAATATTGCCCATTTGTGAGACCAAAAATTGTTTATTAAATTGTAATCTGAATGTCACCATATATTAATGTTTATATGAAATTGATCAGCGGAATGTCTTCAGAGATACAGTCAGTCAAATGTGGGTAAATAAACCTTTACATACAGATGTTCCTGAGCAGTAAGTAAACCACAAAATATTGCCCATTTGTGAGACCAAAAATTGTTTATTAAATTGTAATCTGAATGTCACCATATATTAATGTTTATATGAAATTGATCAGCGGAATGTCTTCAGAGATACACTCAGTCAAATGTGGGTAAATAAACCTTTACATACAGATGTTCCTGAGCAGTAAGTAAACCACAAAATATTGCCCATTTGTGAGACCAAAAATTGTTTATTAAATTGTAATCTGAATGTCACCATATATTAATGTTTATATGAAATTGATCAGCGGAATGTCTTCAGAGATACAGTCATTCAAATGTGGGTAAATAAACCTTTATATACAGTTGTTCCTGAGCAGTAAGTAAACCACAAAATATTGCCCATTTGTGACACCAAAAATTGTTTATTAAATTGTAATCTGAATGTCACCATATATTAATGTTTATATGAAATTGATCAGCGGAATGTCTTCAGAGATACACTCAGTCAAATGTGGGTAAATAAACCTTTACATACAGATGTTCCTGAGCAGTAAGTAAACCACAAAATATTGCCCATTTGTGAGACCAAAAATTGTTTATTAAATTGTAATCTGAATGTCACCATATATTAATGTTTATATGAAATTGATCAGCGGAATGTCTTCAGAGATACAGTCATTCAAATGTGGGTAAATAAACCTTTATATACAGTTGTTCCTGAGCAGTAAGTAAACCACAAAATATTGCCCATTTGTGAGACCAAAAATTGTTTATTAAATTGTAATCTGAATGTCACCATATATTAATGTTTATATGAAATTGATCAGCGGAATGTCTTCAGAGATACAGTCATTCAAATGTGGGTAAATAAACCTTTATATACAGTTGTTCCTGAGCAGTAAGTAAACCACAAAATATTGCCCATTTGTGACACCAAAAATTGTTTATTAAATTGTAATCTAAATTTAACCTCAAAAAGATATTAACCGTTTTAGTGCCATGGTTTTTTACTCATATATACTTAAAAATGCCAAAGAAATCTTTTGTTTTTGATGTCATTTACCCTTGTCTCGAAAAAACTGCATCTCTTCCAAAAATTATCCAATTTTAATAATTTTTTCAGTGTTTTCTTAATAAAAACTTGTTTGTTATATTATATTGTGAACAAAATATTATTTTATATATATATATATATATATATATATATATATATATTGTGAACAAAAATTATAAAAAAAACTGAAATCAAGGTCACATCGTCATTTTTGCAGTCCGGTACATCCTCCGTATCAGCAAAATAATTGTTATCGTCACTATTATCACTGTCACTAAAAATTAGCATTACACCAAATTGTGAGCGCACCACAATGTCACTCCCACTATCACTTTCTTCACAACTTGAAAAACAATCATTTTCACTCAAACAATCAAACAATTATTTACAATCAAATGACATTATGGGTTAAAAATGTTCTATTCCTGGATCCTTTTTATATTGTAATTACTAATAATATTATAATTTGAACTTTATGTAACACGTAGAAGGATAAAAAAACCAGTGATACGCGTGAGCGACTTCCTGACCGCGCGCTAAACAGCAACTGATTTCAAATTGCAAATTTAGTTAGTACGCGCACAAGTGCGATGATGCTTGTCGTCACTCATACAGTTAATATGACAACGATTAGAAAAATGTTTTCAGAGAGACTGATCAGGGTCAGTCGAATGCAGATAAGTGAACCTTTATATACAGATGTTCCTGGCGCCTCTAATATATTAACTTTAAATGTTATAAAATTTAAGTTAATTTTTGAAATATTGACCAATTTTCCAAATTCAATTTGGTAGACAGTGCTGTCCGAAAATGACATGAAACTGACATAAAAACAATGTTTTTGTCTCAGGTACTAGGTTGAGGGTGTTTGTACATATCTATTCTTCATTTGGTCTTCCTGGTCTAAACTGCCTCCTTAGCAATGTCTGTCTCCTTAGCAATGGTTCGCTGCGAGAGCACTCAGTCAAGGTAGTTTGCGTTACTGGTTTAATTTGGTCCGTCTATCGAGTATATGATCAACCTCCAGATCTCTTGCCCTCTATGTGGCCCTGCACCACCAGTCTTTCGATCGAATGCTCGTTCCTGGATATGTGGCCAAAGAATTTTTAGTGTTCGCAGTTGCACAGTCAATGAAAGTCATTCCTGATCTTGAGTTCCTTCAGGATTGAGTTGTTAATGCAGAAACCAATCCAAGGGATCTTCAGCATATGCCTCCAATACGTGTATACATATAAGTGTGGGTATATATATATATATATATGTACATATATATATATATATATATATATATATATATATATATATATATATATATATATATAAGTGTGGGTATGTATGATTATATATACAGTAGAAATGAATCAATAAAGAGTGAATTTATTTTCTTAATTATTTTTACATCAAATACGTACAGTTCATTTTAACAATAAGTGCATATAGTATATTATCGACTGTGCCGCGCGTGTTCTGATATTAAACAAAACATTATTATGATTCTTAAAATGGACCTTAAACACACTTATGAATTAATTCTCCCACAACAGATATACGACATTAGTAATATTTCTACTAAATGATAACATGAAATGTTAATTACCATATTATTCTATGGAAAAAAATATATGGTTAAATGAGATAAATGCTAACCTAACCAGCGCATTTGAGAGAAGATTATTGGTATAGGATTATTGTTCCAGCTGGAAATTCTAATTTTTGGAGTTACTATCATTACATTGTTGGGCAAATGACCGAAGTCATTACAACCAGTTTCTACGATATATAATATATACATATATATATATATATATATATATATATATATATATATATATATATATATGTGGCATGCGTAATCCAATCCAGCTGATGTCTGCTAATAACTTTCAGTGTTAACGCGTCAATTTCAGTATATCGCCCAACATTTCAAGAACCACAAGGAATTTATTGCACATAAAAAAGTTATTTTCCCGACTAATGACCCATCTGCTCATGCTCACCGTTAAACTAGCTGAAGACATAATGTTCCAGCTGCTCTTGTAATTGGGTATTTGACCAAATTTTTTTTATTTCATTAATCATAATTTCAAGGTACAAACTGACGAAGAGTGAAAAAATTTTTTAATAATCTAAAAAATTGACCGAGTTATAAAAGTTTAAATTTAACCTTTAGAGAAGGACGGCAATATTGTGTTGTGAGGTCATTTTTAATATTGCACATTATATTCTACGAGAGGAAAAGAGACGGATATACCCAACTCTATCCGTATCTTCAAGAGACTGACTGACTTAATGTTTAATCAATTTTTGAATTTTTTTCAAGACCGGTTTTTAGTTACCTTATATTTCACAATATTGTATTAAAAATATAAAAATGTAGAATGAGTCAACTACCGTATTGCCGGCATTCTTGAAAGCTGATAAATTGATATAAAACTTACTTCTCATCGTCTTTAGCCTTTGCGATATGCCCGAAGATGTGTGCAAATGAGTTGGGGATGATGCCCTTGAGTTCCGGCGCAGACGGACTACCTGCCATAGTGTACGTCTTGCCTGTCCCCGTCTGGCCGTATGCAAATATTGTGCCATTGTAACCTTTTAGAACTTGCTCCACTATCGGACTTGCTGTTTGGATGTAGATGTCCATCTGCAATCATTGGAACCATATGTTATTATTCGGTTAACATGTTGAGTGTCATGGTATCGGATTCGATATGGAGGAGACTGTTCCTAAATGACACTGTATCGGATCTTATACTTGAATCCAAGCCAGTGCGCATTAGCTCAGGGCAGTGGCACCCAGGGCGCACTAGATTAATTATATGATATAAGACTCAAAACTTGGTATACATGTGACTTGTATGTACACGACAGAAAATTTAATTGAACCTAACTAGGCACTATTAAAATGCTTTCATACAACTCATTACACCATATTTAGGGGTTACAAATAATTTTGATTGATTACAATATGTACCCTATGGGGATTTGACACGAAAAAATGACATTACTATAACAGAAGGTATATTTATTTACTACCAGAGGGCGCTTATGGTACGTTGCACATTTCCTATAAAGAAAAGATTTTTCAATGTAATCTTAAGTTAAACTGTGAATGAAAATTTAAAACTAATTATCCTACAGACCACTCCATAATTTGACCGTTTTAGTGCCATTGTTTTTTACTTATATATACTTAAAAATGCCAAAGAAATCTTTTCTTTTTAGTGTCATTTACCCTTGTCTCGAAAAAAAAACTGTATCTCTTCCAAAAATTATCCAATTTTAATAATCTTTTCGGTGTTTTCTTAATAAAAACTTGTACAAGGATAACAAAATACAAAGAAAATTACGGAAGTATATATTGTGAACAAAAATTATAACAAAAACTAAAATCAAAGTCACATCGTTTTTTCGCAGTTCGGTACATCCTCCGTATTGGCAAAATAATTATTATCATCACTATTATCACTATCACTCAAAATTTGCATTATGCCAGATTGTGAGCGCACCATAATGTCACTCCCACTATCACTTTCTTCACAACTTGAAAAACGATCATTTTCACTCGAATTATTTTCGAATTCCGACATTATAGGTTAAACATTTTCTTTTCCTGGATCCTTTTTATATTGTAATTACTAATAATATTATAATTTGAACTTTATGTAACACGTAGAAAGATAAAAAATTAGCGATGCGTGCGAGCGGCTCCCCTACCGCGCGCTAAACAACAACTGATTTCGCGAGCGTCATCGCGCTCGTGGCAAATTTAGTTAGTACACGCACGAGCGTGATGGCGCTCGTCGGCACTCAAACCGCTAAAGTTATTATAACTATATATGCTTCAATACTAGATGTCTTCTTTCTTTGTCTGTGATTAATATTTGTCTTATTAAAACTCATAAGCTAGTGCCCATAAACAGAACATACTCAATAAATTTTATAGGCTACTTTTATAAAATCAAAATAGAAACAGCATAGAAGTATCACTTCACAATTTCGCAATATTTCATCTGTCAAAATATAGTCATCGACATATGCAACAACTGATTTCGCGAGCGTCATCGCGCTCGTGGCAAATTTAGTTAGTACACGCACGAGCGTGATGGCGCTCGTCGGCACTCAAACCGCTAAAGTTATTATAACTATATATGCTTCAATACTAGATGTCTTCTTTCTTTGTCTGTGATTAATATTTGTCTTATTAAAACTCATAAGCTAGTGCCCATAAACAGAACATACTCAATAAATTTTATAGGCTACTTTTATAAAATCAAAATAGAAACAGCATAGAAGTATCACTTCACAATTTCGCAATATTTCATCTGTCAAAATATAGTCATCGACATATGCAACAGGCGGCGTTAGTATTGCGTGTTGCCACATTTTTACGCAAGCTCCACATATTAATATTTGCAGTATTTGCCAAACCCAACTTAATCAGTTTGTTCAGGAAACATTTTGAAAAACACTGTTCTTTCAGGCCATCACAATGGTAGGCCCCCCAAAATCGGCCATTATTATTTCCATCATGAAAATTTTTAGAATACTGATTTCCATCAGTATTCTATAAAGTTTTCAAGATCTGTTTCTATCGCGCTTCGTCAATGATATAAACAGCTATTCGCCAACTTGACTAGTTACTTCCTTTATTTTGATTACTTCATTAAATAAATAATAAACTCCGAGTCCATCTGCCTTCGATACTTTCAACAATGAGCTTTTCACAACTATAAACTTTGGGTATGCACCATGCACCCAAACAATTGCTGATATCTATTGCTTAGTTCAATTTTCTTGACAACCGATTAGTTCAAATAATTGCTGATAGTCTATTGCTTAGTTCAATTTCCGTGACAACCGATTAGTTCAAATAATTGCTGATAGTCTATTGCTTAGTTCAATTTTCTTGACAACCGATTAGTTCAAATAATTGCTGATAGTCTATTGCTTAGTTCAATTTTCTTGACAACCGATTAGTTCAAATTCCTTATCTCAGAGCTAAAGCGCTACAGACATTTTCAAGATTAACCGCATTATTATTATTACTATATTATTATTATAGCCTTTTACCCACAGGTTATTATAACTAGGTCACAAAAATTTCTGTTTATTCAATTATTAGCGATAGTCAATGGTCCCACAGCAAAGCTTGAACATCTCTCTGACAAAATGATTTCTGCCACTTCCCTATTACTGCAGTTGCTGAACTTTTAATAGCACTTTGTGTCTATTTACATTCAGGAACACACCTCCCAAATGTTAAGGTAGCTCTCTAACCAGAGCCCAATATTTTATAAATAAGGACGAATGTTTTATACATAACCACCTTCCTGGATAAATACTCTCTAAGGCGGTCAAAGCTTTATCAAAATACGTCTTTGTAGTGCCCAATTTATAAGCGGACAGAAAGAAAGACTTGGCATTTTATATATATATGTATATATATATATATATATATATATATATATATATATAATAAACAATACATAAGACAATCTGTCCACTAGACACTAAGCAATAAAGAGTAGAACCTCATTTAAATTAACTCGGCCATTTTTATATAAATAAAGTGATTACAAATAAAGAGGAAAATTGTCGGCAACACATTGAGATGAAATATATCACGTTTGACTACTGGATTCCACCAAAATCTTACAAGTTCTTGAATCATGCATGCACAAACAGTTTTCCTACTAAAGATATAAAAAATTGCCCGATAACAATTAAAGTATTCTGTTATTTCAAACCTACAATAAAAGAAAACAACGCTCTTTTAAACATAAACGTTGAGGCCAAAAACAGAGACAGCAATCCACAAAAATCGAGACAGAGCATAGAAGTCCGAGGTGAACAGACGGTGAAGGAGAGAAAGCATAGTGCGTCCGAGTCTATAAATACACTCAGAACACGCCCGAAGGGAATGGATGCTTCGGAGCTCCATGCCTGCACATCCATGGCTAGATGCAGCATGGTATTTAATGCAACTACATAAAGGTAGCAATCATATACCACATACGACTTCGTTTTTCATAGAAATTGCCTTATTACTGCCTTACTGGTAAGTCTGTGCAGCTATATGTGTAATTGTAACTAAAAAATCAAAAACGGTATATTTATACAAAATGTGGTAAAATGGGTTTGAGACTTTAGGTATTACTTTTGGGGCTATGAAGAAGGTTATAGGCACTTTTTTTCATAAATACAGCTTCGTAGATGAAAAAGCATAACAGAAACTTTTAAAAATGTTGATTTTTTCATATTTTATTACGTTGTACCCACACGCCTTCTTTGAAAAACAAATGATTTTTTAACTACAGTTTATTTAATTCCCATAAATGCGTTTTGTTGCGAAAATATTTTTAACCTAAAGACTTTTTTACCTATTATAAATTCTATTAACGCTATCATGCCATAAATTTCCATTAAAAAACAAATTTATCCATAGCTGCCAATGCAGCATGTAGGAGTTTTGTTAAATAACTGCCGATAGCGATTTTGCTGATCGTAATGAATTTCGCAAGGTTTTCTATCACACCAATATTACAAATGGATGAAAAGAAAATAGTCCTAATCTACCAAAAAACGCAATTTACGAAATGCTTCTTTCTCGACATACATGCGTTTGAAGAACATTTAAAAAGAATTATAATATATGAGTACATCAGCCGAAATATTGGTTCATGCTTCACACGTAGACTGCCAAATGAGAGACATATCGTACAAATTACGACGACAAATGCGAGACGTATCCTACGAATTATTTCTTAGTTGGTAATCAATGTATTAATTATTAATTCTACCCATAGAAAACCATGGGTAACAACTGGTTGAATATAAAAACAATTAAATAACACCGCGGAGACAAACACCAATCAAAATGGTATATTTTTCTCCGTCATTCAGAACTGCTTTTTATTTAACAGCTGAATAAACTAATAGAAAAAAATTTTCACAGTTGAAAATAAACCTAAAAAAACAAAAACCTTTGTTAGAAAAAGTGTTTCAAATGGATGTTTTAGGGCTAAAAAAGCCCTATATGACAATGCATGATTATCAATAAACATATTTTTATTCCAAATATAATATTGAAAACTTTCCCCAAAGGAGATTTATATGATAGCTTTGGTACGAAATTTGTTGATTTATAAAATTGTAACCACTTTTTCTTCGTGACATCATAAGTCTTTCATATAAATCAGTGATTCCCAAAGTGGTCTAGCCCAGGGGTCTACGTTGGTGTCCACCGAAACCAATAACATTTTGAAAGTGGTCTACGAGAAAAAAAAGTTTGGGAACCTCTGATATAAATATCAGATTTTTTTGAGCCGAGTGCTATTGCATACATCAATGTAAACTAAAAGCTGGTATATAGTAAGGAAATATAGTGTTGCTAGTGTAAAAAAAAAATTTCTTTTTTTTGTTAAATAATCCTCGTAAAAATAATTGAAAAACTAATCATGGACATTTTTTTCTTTTTATTATTGAAACTTTCATGTCTCTACAAAATTTGGTACCAATATTTGTATGTTTTTTCTACCTACGATATAAATCCAAGGAGTGCTTGCCATTTCAGGTCCATTAGACAAAACAAAACTCAAAATAAAATTCACCTGCGAAGTGTTAGAATCGAAGACGGCGTCAAAGGCGTAGATCCGGGCCGGCTCAGCTGGGGACACATTCTTGCCTGTCACAGCGATGGTTCCATTCTTCACGTCCGCCGAGATTACGTCACTGCTGCCCTCCAACTTTTCCTTTGCATCCATGGGCCGTATGCGTACCACGACACGCACATTTTCGACCGTAGGCGATAGGAGTTCTGCGTCCTGAAAGACAATTTATTTTTTAAAGATTGACATATCGAAAGGTACACAGATATGTAGCAGAGTTGTGCATCGGATATAAAAAGATATCGTTACGATTTTTTCATTGTTTTAATAGCCCTTTTAAACAATTAATATCAATTTTATAAATAACTAATTCGGGAGTGACTTTTTCAAAGATTGAAGGGACTACGCGAAAAGGACGAACACCAACATGTTGGCTAGATGCCATTGAAAACGACCTCCAACCAATGGGAGTCAGCCGGTGGAGGGCCATCGCGTCAGACAGGGTCAGGTGGAGGAGGATCAGCGACTCAGTCTTGGCCTGCAGAGGGCCGTTGTGCTTTTGATGATGAGGATGAATTCGGGAGTACAAACGAATCACAGAGAATAATATTTCATAAATACACGAAAACCAATCTTGAAATGTCAAACAATTAGGACAACTTTTCTATGACATGCTTGCAGTTTCATAAAAAAAAAAAATAATTTAAAAACTCATCATGTAGTAAACAAAACCAATTCCCTCTGCAATTGTGTAAAAGAGGGCCTTCAAAAGTGGCAAACATATAGGCTTTATGATGGAGATCAACATAGAATATCGTCAATACTCTGGCGCAGCCATGAGGTATGCAAGTACTATTGGAAGACCTTTTTCACGTTGCAACGAGACAAGACACAGTTCAGATATACTATGACCAAAAACAGACAGAATATCTTCAAAATAAATACACTAATTTGAAATAATATCTTCAAAAGATTTTAAAAGATTTTTATTCTGCTTAACATTCACTCAAATCTTATCTTGCGCCAGTTTTCTTTCAGAAACATATATGATTTGTTTATGCTTACATGTTCCTATTATCTATAAAGTTTATTTTATTTTCTTAATTAATAAAAAACATTTTAATTTTTGGGCAAAGCCCCAAAATAAAATTCTGGTTTATGGCCATCCCTACGCCCTTGCAACCTTAAAAAACCCGTTTAAAAGCAAGTGACCAACCAAAGTGTTTGATTGATAGTTTTCCCTTAATACTTTGTAATACTAAACAACATACATCAACCCTGTCATACCAGGTCGTAAGAAATTGTGATGATCCATATCAATACCATACAATTTTTTGGACTGAGTATTTAAGCAAAACAGTGTTCTAATAGAAGATCTATTCAGGCCACTGTTTTACTTGGACACGTGGAGCAAATCATTGCAACGAATATTCATGATTGTTGCATAGGATCATCATTCTTCTCTGGCAACAAATTGTAGCATAATGCCCTTATTTTCATATCAGTTAAATAGAGCCATTGATGATTCGACGTACGTTTGTTACTGGTGCCATTGGCTCAGTCATAATTTGAGATGTTTATGATTGTTGCATAGGATCATCATTCTTCTCCGGTAACAAATTGTAGCAAAATGCCGTATTTTCATACCAGTTCATTAGAGCCATTTATGCTTCAACGTACGTTTGTTTCCGGTGCTGTTAGCTCAATCGTAATTTATGAGGGTTTTGTTTTCACTATTTTCACATTTCATAATCATAACTACGTCATTAATTTTTATCTATATATTTATAACGGGATTGATTGTTAATATCCTACTAGTCCATAACAGAAAATGTGTCCGTAACGGAATGATTGTTAATATCCAACTAGTCCACAACGGCAAATGTATCTGTAATGGAATTATTGTTAATATCCAACTAGTCCACAACGGCAAATGTATCCGTAATGGATTTATTGGTAATATCCAACTAGTCCATAACAGCAAATTTGTCCGTAGCAGAATTGATTATTAATATCCAACTAGTCCATAACAGCAAATGTGTCCGTAACGGAATTGACTGTTAATATCCTTCTATTCCATAACAGCAAATGTGGTTGTAATGGACCAACAACTTTATTGTTTGATTTCGGGCTAATCTTCATTTTTTCACAATTTTTCATCTAATATTCAAACAGTGTGCACAGTAAACAATTATCTTCAATTTTGTATATACACAGTACATGCAAGACTTTCCACTAAATTGTCAGATGACTATAAAAAAAAACATTTAAAAAATTAGTTATTTTAATTTTCATCCTTGCCAGTCTCACGTGTCAGTGCCCTGATAATAAAATCGGGTTTAAACAGTTACAAATATTAAATACATGAAACACTCGGTTTCTTTAAAATTCTAGTTATTACAGATTTTGACTTCATAATCAGCAATCATTAATTTAATAAGGCAATTATATGTAACGATAATGTAAAATAAGTTATTTTTAGATTAGTTCGGCAGACAGGTTTTAGCTAATTCGCCTACACCAACCTCACGAACAGAATCTTGATGACAGAACACTATTCTTCCAGATATTAACAGTCACACGAGATAAACCTGACTGTTTCCTAAAGGAAATCGAAATTGAAATGTCGAAAATTTGAAACGCACTAAACTGAACCAAAGAAATGCTCTTCTTTCCGTACGGAGTCTTGTACCTTCCATCATCATACAGTAGTAAATATTATAGTAATCACTTAATAATTAATTTAACGAACCGTTGCATGACCAGTCTTTAATCTATTAAAAATAGCCGTATTAAAAACAATTAATTTTTTCTTATCTTCAAGCAAAGACGGATTTTTTGCTTTTTCTATAGAACATTTGCAAATAGTTCTTTAACATAAAAAAGCTGATGAAAAACCATATTTTACACAAACTGTTTTTTTAATGAAGTTACACAATAATAAAGTTGTACAATAGATACACTGCAAGAACACACATAATTGTTACATAATGAGAACAGTGCTCACTTACAATAATGATAAACGTTAAGCATAATTTTAAAAATAAATGTCAACTCTAATTATAAAACTAATCGACCAAAACGTTTATAAAAAATCACTGTCAATTTGTGAAGAATAAACAAACTATCGGAAACATAAAATCTGAAATCAGCTGACGATTAAACTAAAAAATTCAACCAAAAATTTGCTAAAAAAATGTTTGTGCCCCAAATACACTTTCGATGCAACAACGCACAACACTGAATGCATATCCATGCATCCGTAAGCCAATTAGTTTTGTAACCAAATTAAGTTTTAAATATTAACAAACCTATGTTTGTTGGTGCACGTGCAGAATGCAATGTGCCACAGTTGTTAACGAAACAATTGGCACTTATATAATCAACTAACATTTCTTATATTTGGCTCAATTACAATAGTTTTCAAAGGACAGTTTTTCGAATAAGGCAAACCGTTCGTAGTTGTTCGGTAACCCGTCTTTTTAAAAAAAAATCCCATCTCTACAAACGATTTACAAAATCACTAGTCTGAAAAACACAATATAATACACAAAATATCAGATTAATCGATTATATTCTGTTTACTGAATCAAGGTATAAAAAAGCAATTCATCAATGAACACAATATTAAAAAATATCACGACCAACTACAATCAATTACGCTAACTTAGAAAAAAACAAAACTACATACAACCGGTATTTAAAACATAAAAATAAACTTAAAAAAATACAATGCAAAGAGGAAAAATATAAAACTAACGTAGAATAGTGTAATACTTCGTACGTTTAGCTCCCAAGGCGAAGATAAATATATTTAAAAAAACAAACCAATGTTTTTTATTAAACCATTCACGCTAAAACTTGATAAGCGTAAAGCTATTATACCTTATATCTCAGAATACCGCTACGCAACCGCGAAGGCACGTTACGGATCAATTTATTTTTATTTTCAAACATTTCTCTCAAAAGACGCCTTTTAACGATAAACTTAACAAAATAAAATTAAATTCGATTCGCGTACGACGAAAAGATTTAATTATACACGCAGATTACACAGAATATTTAAGCAAATCTCAAAACACAGTACGCGAGTAGACCACAGTTATTAGACTGTAACACGATTGTCGTGATGCATTTCTTAGCGAGTGAGTAGCCTTCATTAACGACGGCTTCAAAAAAACCACATATAACACCTTTAGCGGTTGCATTCGATATTCTTTACAATTCATAGACCTTGAGTCACTCGCGCGAAATACTTCGCAAGCCATCCTCTCTCGCGGTCGCTTTCGACAAATAGTTAGTTCTAATGCAACCAACGGTCGTTACTCACGGGCATTATGTTGTGAACAAAAAAACGGCTTCGGACGAGGATTCGGAGTTTGTTTGCGCAAAAGTTACGTTTTATTTGCGTAACTGCAGTTTTGTTTCAGAAAATCGATAGCATATTTTTATTTTTTTTCTGTGCATTACTAAACATCCCGATGACATTTAACAATTTAGTCAACTGAATGACATTTGGTCGAGTGTTGCAAATGTAAATAAATATTTATTTTTTCTGTGCTTTGACGTACAATATTTGGACCAAGATTAATTTCTAAGTGGGTTAATTCCGATAGAATGGCCAGACTGACGACGTCATAAATCTGAATATTTCCATGTTATTTCATAACATGTCTCTCTCTAGTTAACACCAGTATGTGACAGCCACAAGTGCATATCATTGTTGTAAATGTTGTTTTTGTTTAGAAAAATTAGTATAGTAAGTAATATAGTACTTGTGATTTAAACAATTTTAAGTGAAATCAATTTTTCAAAATGTTTATAATAGATAAATTGTAGTGTTCTTAGTTTTCATTATTATGGTGTTTTCCTATTTTTCATTAAATTAAATGACCTATCGCTAATGTAACTTCAAAATGAACCACAATTTGATTAAAAATTGTAAATGAATGTGTTCTCCTTCGTGGTATAAAAATATAATTGTTCATCTCGTCTCCCTCGTCGTTGGCATGAGTTAAAAAACATAAATAAAGCAAAAAATCCATCGAAATATTAAATCCTAGTTCTTTAACTCATGTGTGTCTAAAACCTACAAGCTGAAGGAGTTACATTACTAGTAACTCATAATTAATTGAATGGCCATCTTAACTGCATATGCCGAATAAGGTGTCAAATCGTTAGGTTTTATTATATAATTTATGTTTAATAAATAATTATTTTTATAGTTATAAGACACTTCAATATACAAAGATAATTAAAGAGATTTCTTAAAAATTTAAAGCATTAATATATCTTTATTTTAAGATCTAAATGGCATCCAAAAAACCTGATATTATTAGTTTGAATTATATTATTTGTAGGAGCCTTAAGAATCGTTAGTGTAAAAAAAATTATGTATACAAACTTAGTTTAATTTATATTATAATCTCAAACTTAATCTAGAAATTTAAAAAAATCAATAAACTGAATACAAAGTATATAAAGCGATGTTTGAAAATGTTTATGAGGAAAACATCTGTTATGAATAATAAAGAAGGTGGGAACTTATCATTTCACGTGGAAGACATATTTCACCATTAAGGTTTATTTTCATTGTATATTAGTTATTAATTTGTTGATATATTTGCGGTAAGTATTTTAAAAGTCAAAATGGGCGCATTAAAAGCATTTATATTAAATATAATACTTTAATTAGTTTTATCATCATTTTATTTAGAAATGAAATTATTGTATTTTATATAAAAATCGTAATAATTCAAAACAATCGTAACAATACCAAATAATCAGTTCGTACATAATTTTTTTTTATGTAATTATCAAACTTTCAACTCAAAAATCAATTATCAAAGTTTTTATTTCAGGTTAAGCTTTATTTAATTACACCCATTTAGACTCTAATCTATTGCTTTCACATAGGTAAAGTTTTCTATTTGAACATGAGCATACATTTAAAATTTTAATAAATGTTAATAACTATTTAAACAAATAATCACTCATCGTTTTTTTTCCAGTTAAAATTAACAATAATTATTCCGTACCAATCGTTGTGTCAGTTGAATTAAATAAAATTGATTAAAAATTAAATTAAACACAAAAATGGTAATTTAGAAAAAAATTTACTAATGTGCACGTCAATATTATTTTTTCTTTTGACAAAAATAGAAGGAAGTGTTGCAATTATCAAAAAATATATGTGGAGATCTTAATGGAAATTTCTTCTTCTCCTTCAATGGCTTAACAGCCTAGGATGGGTTCCTACCTTCCGCAGAATCAACTCCCAAGCTTTCCTGTTCTTGGCCAGAGACATCCAATTCGTTACACTTAGGATTTTTAAGTCTTTTTCCAGGCAGTCGAGCCACCTAAGTTTATGTCTTTCTCTCCTTTTAATGGAAATTTATTCTTAACAATTAGACAAAGAAAAAAAGTCGTAAATAAGAAACACTCCTACGTATAAATATTTGTGTCTGTCCAATAGTCTAACTTGCAAAGCAATCATCTGGGTGAACTTTAATATTTCTAAATTAGATTTTCTTAAAAATGGATCCAACGAATTTCTTCAAAATTTCTGTAGTCCTAGTATTTTGTAAGCGCAGCGCTGCAATGGTTATGGCTTTACGAGTCAACAATAGAAATAAATTATAACTACGAGTACAACAATAAAACAAAAGAATAACATTAAAGAGATACATGGAAACAATACATGGCGACATTGTTTTCCTCAAAAAATCCTACAATAAAGTTTGCAAGAGCATATGTAAGTGCGTTACATAAAATCCTTTTCAAACTCAATTTTCTAGAGCAAAGCTCTCTAAGGTTTAAACCTACACTACTCGTGAAGTTGATCGAAGTTAGGCGAAAAGAATAATGTAGAGAGGTACTTCGATTCGCTTTGTGCAATCTCGCCTCGCCTTGGGCGAAACTTCCAATTGCTGTTGGTTTTTTACACCCAAATCAAAGGACTTCGCGAAGTTACACAAAGTGTCTCACTTCACTACTCAGCGTACTTCAGATTGCAGATAGACGTCGTATCGTTTACTCGTGCGTGCATGCGACCCACGGCTACTGAACTCCTCGCGAGGTTCCACGGGTGTGTAGTCACGTACTTCGAACTGCAATCAACTTTCTATATATCTAATAATATTTAAATTGTATACGGCATCCAATAGGTACTTTGCCAAATTGAAATAAAATTCCTAGTTTTGTACATTAACCAGACTTTTGCACATAAAATTATGAGTTGTAATAACTTTTAATTATAACTGTAAACCGCTCACGCTGATATTTTTAGATTTTAATATTTCTATGTTTTTCTATATATCTAATAATATTTAAATTGTATAGGGCATAATAGGTACTTTACAAAGTTGGGATAAAATTCCTAGTTTTGTACATTAACCAGACTTTTGCAGTCAAAATTATGAGTTGTAATAACTTATAATTGTGATTATAAACCGCTAGTGTTTAACCGCTAACGCCAAAGTTTTTCAATCTTAATATTTTTTTATTAAATTGTATGTGGCATCCAAAACCCACCTAACATTACAAAATCAAGTATTTTTAGAACATTTTTACAATATTTTACATATTCATGTTCTATTTGCAATAAACCAAATTTCTTTAACCGTTTGAGTGCCGACGAGCGCCATAGCGCTCGTGCGCATGCTAATTAAATTTGTCACGAGGGCGATGCGCGAGAGCACCATCAAAAAAAATTTACAGTATTTATGTTTTCACTTTACATTGTTAGAAACAAATTTTACAATAATTAACCGTTTTAGTGCCATGGTTTTTTATTCATATATACTTAAAAATGTCAAAGAAATCTTTTGTTTTTGATGTCATTTACTCTTGTCTCGAAAAAAAACTGTATCTCTTCCAAAAATTATCCAATTTTAATAATCTTTTCGGTGTTTTCTTAATAAAAACTTGTACAAGGATAATAAAATACAAAGAAAATTATGGAAATATATATTGTGAGCAAAAATTATAACAAAAACTGAAATCAAGGTCACATCGTATTTTTGCAGTCTGGTACATCCTCCGTATCAGCAAAATAATTGTCATTGTCACTATTATCACTATCACTCTAAATTTGCATTACGCCAAATTGTGAGTGCACCACAATGTCACTCCCACTATCACTTTCTTCACAACTTAAAACACTATCATTTTTCACTCAAATTATTTTCGCATTCCGACATTATGGGTTAAACATTTTCTTTTCCTGGATCCTTTTTATATTGTAATTACTAATAATATTATAATTTGAACTTTATGTAACACGTAGAAAGATAAAAAATTAGCGATGGCAACTCGTGGCAAATTTAGTTAGTATGCGCACGAGCTCGATGGCGCTCGTCAGCACTCTAACGGTTATATTTTCTGAATGTCGCCGTAACTGGTATTGTAGAAGCTAGCATCGTCCTTTAAATTTTTTGGTCAACTGAAGACAATTGGGATTAGTAATTTTTTCCATGTCACAGGATCTATTAGCGCAAGATTTGCGAACTTTTTAATTACGTGTATTATAAATACTCAGTTACATCGGTAAATAATTTTAACTCTATACCAAATAACTACCGAATTAGGTGGGGTTAAAAATGGCTCGTAATTATTCAAGTATTTAGTGCATGACATACATACGACGTACGTCAATTCGACGTACATTCTTTTTTACAAACTGATCTGTACTCATCATAATGAAAAAAAATTGTAATTCTGTAAAAATTATCACAGGACGGATCAAAAATGCTGCTTAAATAAATATATTTAAAAAAACCCTGTGTTTCAAAGGAGGGGGGGGCGGGGAACAAAATAAAACGATGCACTCAAAAATTATTATTGTAAATGGCTATTAATTTTATCATATATTTATTTATTACAAATTAAAAAAAAACAATAATTTACATTAAAAATATATAAACGGTACATAATTTACTTTTGTGACGATATCCTTTAATATTCTTACGATCATAGTCCGTTATTACAGTTGATAGGTATTTAGAAATAAGCAAATTATTATACAAATTTAAATATAATTCCTGGTAAGTTAAAAATTTTTAACGAGAACTGTCAGAATGTTCGAAGAAAGACAGAAGGAATGTAAAAAGCATCTTTCCGAAGTCTGCGATCAATTATCGAAAGAAAAATTCTTTATGAATCATAAAATATTGTAAAACCAATTATTACTGTTAACAATTGTTCATGCGATCAAAAATTATGCAAAGGATACAATTTTTTTCTAAACAAAATTTTAATCAACTGGCAACATCAAGCAAAAATAAAGATGGCCAATGTTATAAATACCAACTACCTTTCCCTTTATTCTGATAATAATCATTATTTTTCATATCAAATGCAATTATTACCGTAACATTTATGCAAACAAAATAAATTTATCCAAACAATATTTGAATTATCTGGCAACATAATGCTAAATTAAAGATGGCCGACATTACAAATGTCAACTGCCAAATGCAATAAAAAAATGAGCATTTATGTTTGTCTTAATTCTTCAAATTTTGACAATATAATAAAATCAAAAATTTATACTTGTACGTTCTGAAATTCCTCTGACATTACCACTGACTGACAATTCAGTCGAATCTTATCTTTTCCAATCTTACACCTTCCATATAATTTAACCTTCATCCAAAAAATATCCCTTTCAAACTGTTTTTTCACCTGCTTTTCACATTTTGCTCGCAGTGAGAAAAAAAAACAATTCTTACAAAAAACAACAACACTTCCAACTAATGCCAAACCTCACTGAGGACATAACCTCATTCAAGTACCCGAACCACATTTTGTATTTACAAAAAAGGTAACCATTAATCAAGTGCCTTTGTGATATTATCTCTAAATACCTTTGCTTTAGAAAACATTGACGATGCGAGAACAAAACAAGGAATTTCGGATCGAACATCAAATAAAGCTGGATTGGTCACACGCTTAGAAAGGAACCTGTCCCCATTTACCATATAAACTTTGAGTCAAGGAAAATGGAACAATGGCAGAATAGCTGCAAACTCTGCTGACTGCATTGAAGATTGCAACAAAACTTGGCTATGTTGCATCCGTAATTCGTTGACAAAGTGAAATACCTTTTATCCCATCAACATCGGAAAAGAAGAAGACGTCAAATAAATGTCAAATTATAAATAACTAAAAAATTATGCAAAATTGCATATTCACCACACTACGAGCAATCCAGCTACAGAAGCAACCTTCAGCTTGTTCTGAATTAAAAACAAGATGCAAAATGTAAGAAAACATTGCGCGCATGTGAAACTTTATGAAGCAAAAGAATGTAACATTTCTACGTAGTTACTCAAGAAAGGCTCATTCCATCTGACGGGTAACATGGACCTAACACGATATCTCTTCTACAATCCCATAAACACACCCAACGTATTACCAATCTTCATTTTACGATACGAATGTACTTAAAAAGTCGTCTTGAAGAAATTTTATTAAATATAAATATTGTATACGGATAGCCAACATGTCGAAAAAGTCTATAGATGAACTGAACGATAAGAAGCTTTCTCTGCATGATTAGAGACGTAAAATATCTTATCACAATTCAAATTACGAAAACAATATCCCCATGTCTCTCATTTCCGCCTTTACGATGTGCTATTTTACGTCGCAATGTTAAGAAGAATAAGCAATGCTAAACGAATGCTATGCTATTCAATATGCCACATTACTATACCATCATTCACAAACATATACACTCCTTTTACGCACTAATCCGTTATTAAGGAGATTTATCAATTTTTTCAAGACGTCCTCCGTCTCACTCACTCTCATCATATCCTTTCATAAAAAACCACATAAAACCATTACTCTATCTCATAGAGATTATCCTGTTGACTCCTTAAAAATCTAAATTTAAATGCAAATTCCAGGCGGGTGCGATCCAACATTCCGAAATAAAAAAAAATTAAAGTTTTGATATATATATTTTCTCTATTCATCCATAGACAACATATTTACAAACACACGCGTATACATCGAGTGACCACCTATAAAATCCTATATAATACGTAGGATATTAAAACATAACATCTACATGATCTACGCAAATCATAATAGGTAACGCACAACCGCACCAAAAAAATTGTCCATAAATAACGAAAGGAAATACGGTTTTTAAATTTGAAACTTCCAATCGAATCATTAATTGTAATTCCTCTTAAATTGCAAATTAATCGTAAAAAATTTCAACTGCTTCGATATGTAAAATTACTGGAAAAATTATTTAAAAAAAAATTAAATAAATTCCTACCCTATCATGTTTCTAATAATTTAATATATGGCTCCCATATTAGAATTACTAATAATAAATACATTCTTAATTTATCCATAATAAGTCTAATAAAAAACCTTACATCGACAAGTCAGTACCAAAAAACTACACATATTTGGCAATAATAATAATAATATAATTAAAATTCCTAAAAAAATTTATAAAGTATTTGTTTACAGGGCAACACCAACTTAACAACGTTTCTACCCAAACATCGGGAAGCATGGCAACACAATCTATACATATACATAATTTAACATAAAATGTACTTACACCGAAGTCATAGAAAATCAAAAATATAACAATCTAAACTAAAGAGACAATAAAAACAAACAATTTGAATTGAGATGTCAAATTGACAGGTACAATTCAAAATGGCTGTCCCAAAATGGCAGTGATCGCAAATTTTTGCTGTCAAAACGTTAAAAGAAGCTTGTTATACATTACGTAAAGTAATTATAAATTGACAAATATTACAATTTAAAAAAAAATTATATAATACAGATTTTAAAAGTTCAATTATGTACTTTCAATTACATTTTCTATTTATCACTAATTGTTTACGCTTTTGAATATACTAAATTTATATATTTAAATATATATAGGTATATATATATATATATATATGTATAAATGTTATTATCTTTGATTATATAAAACTCTTAAAACACAGCTAGCGTCTACGAAATATTAAAAATAATATGTACATATAAAGACCTGTATTCGTGTTATTTTTATTTTAATTTACCCTTATCAATTATTAATTTATTAAACATACATTTTATACGTTGTCTATCGTGTTACTGTTCTTAAGTTACAGTTTTTTCATCTCCTAATCGTAGAAAGTATTTTTTTTTAAATATAATTAACATTACGATACAAAATTTATTTTTCTGAAAATTACGCATCGACACAAATAAATAAATACAATAACTTAGCAAAACGTCGTAACATCATTTCAAAACTTGATCCACCGTATTGTATTAAGAGACATACCAGTTACATACCATTAATAAAACCTTACAACAGAAAAAAAATTAAGTATGCATAAAAATACGTAATACTTAAATTTTTTTTACAATTAAATAATTGTCAATATAACACATGTCAGAACAGAGAACGCAACATTTTTTTAATTATAATTTACTGGTAACACAATTCTGTCTATAACTTTTGACACATATATTTTCCCAATTCTTCCATAGACAACGAATACATCATTACAAACACACGCATATACATGAACTGACTACGTATAATATATTAAACCGAAATACTTACGTCACCATTTAAAGATAATTACGAATACTCGTCCACCCGTTTTCTGAGTTTTAATAACTTTATTCACAACAAAATGTCACTATCAATTATAATCCTTGAGTGTGAATTAAACCTGTTCCCTTACGTCTCCTCATCTTCAAGTTATTATTCATTTTGAGGTGGCGAGTCTCTCGATGTTTTCAGCCAAAATAACGAGCTAGGCTCTTAAATCGGGCTCCACTCATGATCACTATTTGAATCTCAAAAGAAAAGTCTATTTAAATAAAGTTCAAAATATTACCATAAAAATCTTAAAAAATCATTTAAAGTCTTTAAACTAACTGTTTTTTAATTCACTGTCATATAGGTGTGGAAGAGATGAAAAAACTGCGACATTACAATATTAACCTTAACCGGTTATTGCAATCACATTACGAAAATCATTACGTGTGACAGAAATTCTAAACGAATTCGGAAAATTCGTCCCTCGTACGGCTCATAACTTTTTTAGAAAACACCAATACATAAATTTACAGAATCGCAGGGCCGTTCGGAAGCAAGACGTACCTTCGTTTTACGTAAACTATTATTAACCCCTCAAATGCGCCGGCCATTTTCACATAAAATCGGCACATGCGTCAATATGTTGATAAAATAATATTACCGAAAGTATTTGTTTTATTAAATTCTTTTGTTTTATTTGAATTCTTTACGTAGACAGATAAGAAATGTAGCTATAAAATGCAATTTTCGTATTACTATAAACAAATGTTACACAATAATTAAACGTGAGCCATCTTGTGCGCGGAAAAAATACAAAAATAACTGTACGCCATTGGCGAGTGTATCACCAATTGATTCGTTATTTCTTTCTCTTTCTTGTAATATACAATTGTCTATATATTTATCTTAATGGAAATATATAAATTTAAATGGTTCGAGCGCAAGCAGTGTTTATAAGTAACGCGTGCACTCAAGGGGTTGAAGAGAACAATTTTAGAACATCAAAAATTACAATCGTTCGTTTGTCACAACCTCATACTTTTAAAACAATTTAAAATAACGTATTTAAACCATGTGGACTGTAAAGTTGAATAGATAAATCTGACGAAATTTGCAATAGTATATGGCTACGTAACGATTACGGGAAGACAATTTTCTTTAAACAATAGTCTATTTTCGAAAAATCTAAAAAATTATAAGTTTTGTTACATAAAAAAATGTTTCAATTTCAAGCAACCAACAAACTCAGTTCGAAATACCAAACATCTACGTTAAAAATGGTCACAGAATAAAAATTAAAAATACCGGTTTGAAGTTTGAAATGCTTAGTTTTCACATTTGTTGACCAAACATTTTTGTCAAATCTAAAAAAAAAAAAGATATAGAAAAAAAAACAAAAGATTCACAAAATTTTATTTCAAAGTTAACGCTCAGCGAATTTTTAAATAATTACGTTCCGATAAATTACATAATCGTACTTTTTACGACCATTCTTGCCAATTATATTAGCTGATAAGAGGTAACCATACTTTCGGCATTGTCATGGTTGGGATCATTTGGGTATTCGCGGAGTGTTTAAAAGTGAAGTTTTTTTGGAAAATTTTCTTATGTATTTTCGTATGATGATAAATTTTCTTTTATGTGAAAAATGATATTTTATGTGAAAAATATTTATCACATAAGTGATGAAATTTTTTGCCAAAAATTTGTATTCGGTGGTAGTTCGGATCGCTTGTCAAGTTTCGCAAAGAGCATCATACAGAGGGCCGATTTCCTTAACCATTGTCAAAATTAACCAAAATAAATAGAATCATTTTCAATTGTATACATTTACATAAATCAATCTGTGTTCCTCATCACGGGGAATTATCTGAACTAACTTTAGCCAATTTCAATCCATAACTGAACATACAAACGAACCAAAAAGTACATACAAAATTGCTTTTATATGTTTCGAGATTTACGAGTATATGTATTTATTTATATAAATATATAAACGTTTAAACTACACGATTATATTACGTAACTCAGTTCACCGTCCCCAAAACGCCAAGAATCGCAGTAGAGCCAATTACGTTTCCGTAGACAAAGATTTCCTGCAATTTCAGAAAGCGGTGCGAGACACACTCACATATCCCGGCTGCCACTTGTGCTATCGTTTCGAGCCACGCTCGTCGCTCCGTCCCTAGAGGAATATGACGGGATCCTCGTTAGCTCTGTCAGAGCCCGAGCACTGACTGTGACAGCCGCCTCCCGAACTCGACCCGTTGCCATTGTTAGGGGGTATGGCTGCGTCTGTGGGAACCGAATCCCGCGCCGCCAACTCCGTTGCTGAGCCGCTTGACATGGACTTTATGTCTTGGTTGGCACCTGCAATTAAAAATTACATTTTTTTACAATAAAATACATCCTTCATTTACGGAACACCAAATCAAACCAATCGAACATATTTTTAACCTCCCAGGCATGAAGGTTACTTCCAAGTAACATCGACGCCTCTTACCATCCAAATATAATTTTAGTTAAAATGAGATAAACACATACACTGTTAATAATACACTATTTCTAAGAATACTTATACCATTCATAAAGTTGGTATAACGAAGGTATTAATTACTTTATATAACCTCAGTAAAAAGATATATCTATTCCGAAGTTATTTAAAAAATCCCACGCAGAAATAAAAAATCAACGCAACGTTGCCAACATTGCGTTATGTAGACAATCACGTAAAATATGAGGTTATGTCGTTGTGAATGTCAAATTTCTTCCGTCACATCAGATGGCGTCTTTAGAGCTATAGATATTATTCTTTGCTTGAGTTCGTTCTTCTTGAATTTTCTTCTTTTTTTTATGAAAGAGCATGAAATGCTGAAAAAAGAGCATGAGCTACGTATTAAAACGTCATAAGAACAGTATGAGAAAATTTTGGTAAATTTTAAATTTTGGAAAAATGTCAAAATTCTCTTAAAATATACTAACAATAAATGAGAACATTATTTGGATTTTATTTAATTTAAAAACTGTCATCGATAAATACTGCTCTTGGTGCAGCTACACGCAATAAACTGGGTATTTGACTAAATTTTTTTTATTTCATTAATCATAATTTCAAGGTACAAGCTGATGAAGAGTGAAAATTTTTTTTAATAATCTTAAAAATTGACAAGAGTTCTAAAAGTTTAAATTTAACATTTAGAGAAGGACGGCAATACTGTGCTGTGAGGTCATTTTTAATATTGCACATTATATTCTACGAGAGGAAAAGAGACAGGGATGTACCAAGTCGATCCGTATATTCAAATTTAGAAGCCTACAACTGGCTTATTTTTCAATCAATTTTTTAATTATTTTCAAGACTGGTTTTTAATTAACTTATATTTCACAATATTGTACGAAAAATATCAAAATTTAGAATGATTCAACTACCTTATTAAATAATACTTTTCCTCGATAGTTTCGATTGTACGAACTGAATTATTTAAAATCCACTAATCATAAAACCAGTTTATTTAAAATAATTATAAACAAGATCGAATTGCAAAAGTTGATATGCTGTCAGATGAACAAAATGTCAACATTTTTAGGTTATACCAAAGATAATTTTGTTGAAGGTCGGTATAGTGTTTGACAGATGAAGTTATGACGAGCTTGTCGTATACTGAGTGTATTACTCGTGTTTTTGTCTATTCTCTATTTATGCGAGGTATAACTTTCTATTCCTAGTTTATTTATTACAGTGTTAGCCAATTATACATCATAGGAAAAAGAACGAAATAACAAATTGAATGGTAATACAATCGCATACGGCGTATAGTTATTTTTGATGCCGTGTGTCTGCATAAAAAATTTCTTTACCATAAAATCATTACTTTTGGAACCATATTTTATCCACATGGTCCAAGCGCCAATTTTACATAAACGAGACCAGCGCAACCAGAGGGTTAAAAATAAAAAGAATCATAGTAAAAAACACAAAGTTTGTTATTGAAAACACCAAACAAAACATTATTCTAAAATTGTCTTCGCCAAATGTCAAAATAGAAAAAAGTTGCCGCACTTAAAACCAAAACTATATCAATAAAAATATTAACGTTTTTCTTTCAACCATTATGATCACATTATAAAAAAACATTACTGATTCTGGAATTCTTTTCCCGATTTACTCAAAATTTGGTCTCCATATGAGGTTACTTATAATTACTTAATTGTTTACTGAATCAAGTGATTCAAATTCGTCCACTAAACGACGAATAGTCAACTTAACATGATGATTGCGTACATGGTAAAATTCACGTAACGCACGGAATATAACTAAAGCAAAGTTTAATGATTTGCATGCATTGATCAATACTATATTACTATATCAATACTATTTGACTATAACTTTCTATAATGATTTGAGCTGCAGCTTCACCAACATGGCCGCTTTACACTGTCAAAATTTGAATGCGCTTAATGGAAAACCTAGTATTTGTACTTCAAATTATATGTGCCGAATAAATAAACTCCTACGAAACCCAGTCCTATACGGATCCTCATTCTCTAAATTAGGTATAATTAACTAACTTACACTAATTTATTTCCTATTAACCAAGTCGGCATCCAGGTTATATATTTGGTCCATCTCCATTGCAATAAGGGATATATATTTTGATTTGCATTTTACGAAATGAATCACAAGTTACATTGATAATCTATGCATGACGGAATTCGTAGCGGTTTCAATTCCAGGCTATTATGATGATAATCCCATCCACGTTGCAACTCTTAATATTTTTTTTCTATACTCTTACGTTATGGTGGAACTGCATATTTTGTTTTATCAAACGCCTTCACACACACATTGTGATATGTTCTAGTAGTTTGTTGGCTAACTCGATCAATAAACTGTAGCTTTGCTTTTACGTATTCTTTCAAATCTTTTTTAAATCCCAATATAACTTTTACGTATTTCCTACTCAGAAAAAACTTTAATTTGAACGATGCATTTATATAAATGGTATTTGTTGATTTCAAGCAAGATTCCTGGTTAATTTTTAAGACCATGAAAATGAAATAAGTGAACTAAAACCTTAAACTATTACCTGAACTAAAGAAAAGATCTTATTCAAATTCATTATCCAGAATTTTGTAGAGAATATTAACGAGTCATACCTATATGATCCTTTGCCATTATTACCTGAACTAAAGAAAAGATCTTATTGAAATTCATTATCCTGAATTTCGTAGAGAATATTGACGAGTCATACCTATATGTTCCTTTGCTACTATTACCTGAACTGAAGAAAAGATCTTATTCAAATTCATTATCCAGAATTTCGTAGAGAATATTGACGAGTCATACCTATATGTTCCTTTCCTACAATTACCTGAACTAAAGAAAAGACCTTATTCAAATTCATTATCCAGAATTTCGTAGGGAATATTGACAAGTCATACCTATATGTTCCTTTGCTACAATTACCTGAACTAAAGAAAAGACCTTATTCAAATTCATTATCCAGAATTTCGTAGAGAATATTGACAAGTCATACCTATATATTCCTTTGCTACAATTACCTGAACTAAAGAAAAGACCTTATTCAAATTCATTATCCAGAATTTCGTAGAGAATATTGACGAGTTATACCTATATGTTCTTTTACTACTATTACCTGAACTAAAGAAAAGACCTTATTCAAATTCATTATCCAGAATTTCGTAGAGAATATTGACGAGTCATACCTATATATTCCTTTGCTACAATTACCTGAACTAAAGAAAAGATCTTATACAAATTCATTATCCAGAATTTCGTAGAGAATATTGACAAGTCACACCTATATGTTCCTTTGCTACAATTACCTAAACTAAAGAAAAGATCTTATTCAAATTCACTATCCAGCATTTCGTAGAGAATATTGACGAGTCATACCTATATTTTCCTTTGCTACTATTACCTGAACTAAAGAAAAGATTTTATTCAAATTCATTATCCAGAATTTCGTAGAGAATATTGACGAGTCATACCTATATTTTCCTTTGCTACTATTACCTGAACTAAAGAAAAGATCTTATTCAAATTCATTATCCAGAATTTCGTAGAAAATATTGACGAGTCATACCTATATATTCCATGCTACAATTACCTGAACTAAAGAAAAGACCTTATTCAAATTCATTATCCAGAATTTCGCAGAGAATATTGACAAGTCATACCTATATGTTCCTTGGCTACAATTACCTGAACTAAAGAAAAGACCTTATTCAAATTCATTATCCAGAATTTCGTAGAGAATATTGACAAGTCATACCTATATGTTCCTTTGCTACAATTACCTGAACTAAAGAAAAGACCTTATTTAAATTCATTATCCAGAATTTCGTAGAGAATATTGACAAGTCATACCTATATATTCCTTTGCTACAATTACCTGAACTAAAGAAAAGACCTTATTCAAATTCATTATCCAGAATTTCGTAGAGAATATTGACGAGTTATACCTATATGTTCTTTTACTACTATTACCTGAACTCAAGAAAAGACCTTATTCAAATTCATTATCCAGAATTTCGTAGAGAATATTGACGAGTCATACCTATATATTCCTTTGCTACAATTACCTGAACTAAAGAAAAGATCTTATTCAAATTCATTATCCAGAATTTCGTAGAGAATATTGACGAGTCATACCTATATGTTCCTTTGCTACAATTACCTAAACTAAAGAAAAGATCTTATTCAAATTCACTATCCAGAATTTCGTAGAAAATATTGACGACTCACACCTATATGTTCCTTTGCTACAATTACCTAAACTAAAGAAAAGATCTTATTCAAATTCACTATCCAGCATTTCGTAGAGAATATTGACGAGTCATACCTATATTTTCCTTTGCTACTATTACCTGGACTAAAGAAAAGATTTTATTCAAATTCATTATCCAGAATTTCGTAGAGAATATTGACGAGTCATACCTATATTTTCCTTTGCTACTATTACCTGAACTAAAGAAAAGATCTTATTCAAATTCATTATCCAGAATTTCGTAGAAAATATTGACGAGTCATACCTATATATTCCTTTGCTACAATTACCTGAACTAAAGAAAAGACCTTATTCAAATTCATTATCCAGAATTTCGTAGAGAATATTGACAAGTCATACCTATATGTTCCTTGGCTACAATTACCTGAACTAAAGAAAAGACCTTATTCAAATTCATTATCCAGAATTTCGTAGAGAATATTGACAAGTCATACCTATATGTTCCTTTGCTACAATTACCTGAACTAAAGAAAAGACCTTATTTAAATTCATTATCCAGAATTTCGTAGAGAATATTGACAAGTCATACCTATATATTCCTTTGCTACAATTACCTGAACTAAAGAAAAGACCTTATTCAAATTCATTATCCAGAATTTCGTAGAGAATATTGACGAGTTATACCTATATGTTCTTTTACTACTATTACCTGAACTAAAGAAAAGACCTTATTCAAATTCATTATCCAGAATTTCGTAGAGAATATTGACGAGTCATACCTATATATTCCTTTGCTACAATTACCTGAACTAAAGAAAAGATCTTATTCAAATTCATTATCCAGAATTTCGTAGAGAATATTGACGAGTCATACCTATATGTTCCTTTGCTACAATTACCTAAACTAAAGAAAAGATCTTATTCAAATTCACTATTCAGAATTTCGTAGAGAATATTGACGAGTCATACCTATATGTTCCTTTGCTACTATTACCTGAACTAAAGAAAAGATCTTATTCAAATTCATTATCCAGAATTTCGTAGAAAATATTGACGACTCACACCTATATGTTCCTTTGCTACAATTACCTAAACTAAAGAAAAGATCTTATTCAAATTCACTATCCAGCATTTCGTAGAGAATATTGACGAGTCATACCTATATGTTCCTTTGCTACTATTACCTGAACTAAAGAAAAGATCTTATTCAAATTCATTATCCAGAATTTCGTAGAAAATATTGACGACTCATACCTATATGTTCCTTTGCTACAATTACCTGAACTAAAGAAAAGATCTTATTCAAATTCATTATCCAGAATTTTGTAGAGAATATTGACGAGTCATACCTATATGTTCCTTTGCTACTATTACCTGAACTAAAGAAAAGATCTTATTCAAATTCATTATCCAGAAATTCGTAGAAAATATTGACGAGTCATACCTATATATTCCTTTGCTACAATTACCTGAACTAAAGAAAAGACTTTATTCAAATTCATTATCCAGAATTTCGTAGAGAATATTGACAAGTCATACCTATATGTTCCTTTGCTACAATTACCTGAACTAAAGAAAAGACCTTATTCAAATTCATTATCCAGAATTTCGTAGAGAATATTGACAAGTCATACCTATATGTTCCTTTGCTACTATTACCTGAACTAAAGAAAAGATCTTATTCAAATTCATTATCCAGAATTTCGTAGAGAATATTGACAAGTCATACCTATATATTCCTTTGCTACAATTACCTGAACTAAAGAAAAGACCTTATTCAAATTCATTATCCAGAATTTCGTAGAGAATATTGACGAGTCATACCTATATGTTCCTTTGCTACAATTACCTGAACTAAAGAAAAGATCTTATTCAAATTCATTATCCAGAATTTCGTAGAGAATATTGACGAGTCATACCTATATGTTCCTTTGCTACATTTACCTAAACTAAAGAAAAGATCTTATTCAAATTCACTATCCAGAATTTCGTAGAGAATATTGACGAGCCATACCTATATGTTCCTTTGCTACTATTACCTGAACTAAAGAAAAGATCTTATTCAAATTCACTATCCAGAATTTCGTAGAGAATATTGACGAGCCATACCTATATGTTCTTTCGCAGTAAGGTGATCGGAGCCTGCGCTTGAACCTCCGCTGCCCGATAGCACGCTTTCCTCCCTGTTATACCTGTAAAATAAAAAGAAATGTTCTCTCATTACTTGCACTATCAGCATGATTATGGAGAACACTTATGCATTGAGACAGTACTCAAGCAATATACAATACTTTGAGTGATAGGCCCTATAGGGTTATTGCACTCAGGGATCATGGGGAATTCCCGGCTATATTTCCACGTCGACAGCCAAACGGAATATTCAAGACTCCAAGGTCATTCTCTCTATTTGGTGGGACCAGCTGGGAAACATTGAAAGAATTGGAAGCGTTGGTATCAAATGCAATTGATGCGTTTAAGCTGAGCATTGAAAGATAACGGCCGCAATATGATGAGAGACACAATAAAGTTATTTTACAGCATGACAATGCTTGACAGCATGTTGCATGAGTGGTCAAGACATACTTGGAAACTTTGAAATTCATGTTTTCAAAGTTTCTTCCACCACTTCATGTTTTCTCCAGACATTGCTCCGTCCGGCTATCACTTGTTTCGATCAATGGTACACGACCTGACTGACCACCACTTCCGGTCTTATGAAGTGAAAACTTGGATTAATTCGTAGACACAGGATTCGGATGCTATCCGAAATATGGGAGAAAGTAATGGCCAGCAATGGACAATACTTTGAATAATAAATGTATTGTTATCGGTACCACAATATGACAACTCGCACGTGTCAATTTTAAAGATTAAGCGGCCCACGTGACAATGCTTTCGTGACAATACCTATGGATAGTTCGAACATTCTAAGGGTTTACAAATATCCCTCGAAAATAAACTAAACAATATCATTTCCAAATAACTTCCAGCAGAAAATGATGGCTTGAACAAATATGGATGGAATTTTGAGACAGTTTTTTTTAAATTATCAGTAATAAACTTTTTGGCTACAAAATTTGTCATTGCTATGCAAAATGTCACTTAAATAAACACTTTCATAAAGAACTGAATCTCGTAACGCTGTTCCTTTATGTATTGTCATCACAAACATCACCTTGACTGCTTTGATTATGAATATACAAATTTCGAATGGCAAAACCTCACTTCGAAACAGGTGAACTCATTTCGTTAATACGTTTATTTATTGCCCATAAATTCGTCCGTGTGAATATCAGGAAGTGACAAAACTATTTTCACAAAAATCTCATGCGTAATCACGATTTTTATTCAGAACTTACAAATGAAGAATACTAATTTAAAATACGTAAACCTTACCCGTATATAGTATGTTCGCTGGTGGGACACGATGTATATTTGAAAGGTATCGGCTGGTAGCCGTAGGAACCGGCGTATGGCATGTAGCCGGGGCCCATCATTCTGAAAGCAAAAAAATATGCAAACATTAGAGATAAGGTTTAAAAAGCTACAAAATACCGTCCTGGTCAAAATTTGATAATATTTCCTCGGATCGCCTGTCACGATGACAGTTTGAAAAAAAGTTATAGGAAATTGTATAAATCTATGTAATTTTGTGACACTTTTACTTCCAATTAATAAAAGTCACCCGACTTTGGATAATGACTCGAATCATCAAAAAATCACCCGAATATAGCTACATAACCTACCCCATCCAGACGATGGTATTTTTTCAAATCAGCCTTCTCCCCCATCATAGCTTCTTGACATACCGACTCATATGTTTTAATCATTTATGAATACTAGTGGTCGTCCAATGATCAAAATTCGACCGTAATGTACTTACCTACTCACTTTGTTGAAAACACTAATAGGTAGGCGGGAAAAAGTCAATTCAGATTGTTGCTACAAAATTTTCCCTTTGCAATAAGTGTATATTAAGCAAGCTATATTTTAAGAATATATGAAACAATAAACACTTTTTTTGCCATGATATGCACTTCACAAACTATTGAAAAAAGAACATATGAAATTACACAAAATTCACATCCCGAAACTCAGTCAATCTGACATTATAAAATTGTTTGGCGGCCATCTTTACTCTGTGCGATTGTTTGACCACAAACTATATGTATTTGACATTGACAGTATGAACGTAAACATTGAATCTTTAAATATATTTGTGATATATAATTTAACATATTTATAACACATATTATATATAAATTTTAGCTTTCTGCACTCCTTCTCCATATAAACTATAACTATATCAAATTTCACTCGCCTCCGTGTGCAATATGCTTAAAAGGGGAAACAAAGTTTTCTCATGCATATTAATATATTGATTAGGAGATACATTTATATCACCCAGTGTGATGGAACCACAACAGAAAAGTATATTTTTTCTTATATTTCATAATTAACCCATAAAAGCAAGAGTCTACATAGCGAGCTCGAAAAGTTCACGGAACGTGGTGAAAGGAAGGTAACAGAAACGCGGTCTATTTTTCCTTTTCAATATATTCTCCCTTAATGTTCGTCGATTAATTTATTTCCACCCACAAAAAATTTTTTTCCCTTTATCTTGAAATTGCAGACTTGACCTCTTCATCATCACCAAATTTATTTTTTGCACGAAACTCCTTTTTCATTTTTGGAAACAAATACTAGTCGTAGTGGGCTAAGTCTGAGCTGTAAGGAGGGTGCTGCAATATTTGAAAGCTGTGAAGGGCAGACATCGCAACATGGCTCTCGTATATAAATGTATTGTCGTCATTGCAACATGGCTCTCGTATAGAGATGTATTGTCGCGCAAAAGCAGCACACTTTTCACTAATTTCCCTCGACTTTTCTCCTTCAGTGCTTATTTAGCCTGTTCCAGTAGACGAGCGTAGTACTCTCCTGTTAAACACTCGTCATCTTTAAAGTCAATGTGCAGGATATCTTCTGTATCCCAGAAAACCATCGCCATGACTTTTCTGGCCCATTGCTATACCTTGAACTTTTTAAACGACAGAAATCAGATCTTTCTGTTACACATTTATCAACATCACTACAATATTTTATCAACAGAAAATATGTGATTTTATTTTTGATGAAAACTAAATACTATTTTCTTTTTATAATTATTAAAATGGTTTTTACAATACACTGCATCCTATATAGACATTATAACAATTTTGATTGATTACAATGTGTACACCGCTATGGGCTTTTCACACAAAAAAATGACAGAAGTTAAAAGTTTGTGGGAAAAAGTGATGGCGCTGCTAACATCTTGTATGGTTCCTATAGATACTCGTAATTCTCTTTCGCTATGTTGACACATGCTCTATAATAAAATTCTATGCATGGTGCAGTACTCATTCTGTCAAAAGAAAAAAAAACTGTGTTCCAACAGCTGTGTCATGAAACCGTCGGTACAAACCATTGTCACTGCAAAAGAATGTATGCTTACATGAAAAGCTCCATATTCTGGCAGAAATTGCAACATATAATAGTCAGATATTAGCCAAGTTTTCCCCAGCTGCTCAGAAATGCTCAAGGAAAAGGAATTTAAGCATTCTCACCGTTTGAATTTAACGAAGACCATTAATGATATGCAAATGAGCATAAAGCAATCCCAAAAATGTGTTCCTTTTTTGGACCCAAAACAATTTATATATAAGAGACACGCAATGCAGAAAAAATCTCGTACCACTGACTAAACCAAAGTTCACGTGTTCTACGATTGCGAAAATAGCAGACAAAAGAATGATCCATATATTTGGCGTTAATTTTGTTGAAATTCATTATTCACAATTAAATGAAACTACGTGATGCAGTACTATTTCTACTTTATTTAAATTCTTTACCACAACCTAGGTTTCGTTGTACGAATCTTTGCTAATTGCCCACCTGAAGACGTTGTAATACAACGAAACCTATGTCGTGGTAAAGAACTTAAAGAAAGTAAAAATAATACTACGTCACGTAGTTTCATTTAATTGTGAGTTCAACAGCAGTAATACCAATCTCAGTGAGTCTGAGTATGGGATGTCCCACAACAGCGACAACTGAAAATATTATCTACGCTATGATGGACAAGAAAGTCAGCTATTAGCAGATTCAGACGAGTCTAGGCATTGATGCGACTCAGATACAGAAAATTCTACAAGAACATTTCGGTATCATAAAACTTTGTGCTAGGTGGATACCTCATGATTCGAAGAAGCCAACAACACTATTACGTTAATTGCTATCACGAAATGTTCAAAAAAATTTGATAGAGTTCTTTAAATACTGTATTCTATATCATCACGGTTGACGAAAGATAGATACAATATTACAAACCAAAACTAAGATATACAGTCCTGTGTTATATCATTTACTGTACTTAATGTATATGTTAGCAAATGCACAACAATAACGGTTGCCATAACGTTGGCTTTAAAAAGCAGTCACGAAATGTAAAAAAAATTTGATGGAGTTCACTCAAATACTGTATTCGATACCATCACGGGTGATGAGTGACGTAAGATTGATATAATATTACAATCCAAAACTAAGATAATCAGCCCTATGTTGTATCATTTACGTAACGTATACGTTAGTTAATGCACAAGAATAATGGTTGCCATAATGTTTGCTTTAAGAATCAGTATGTTGTATCCCACTCGCTTTATCCTTGTCTTTATTTTCCCTTAAAATTCGGTGGCTGGAGAGAAAAGAATAGTATCATGTAATTTTATGACCAAAAAGAAAAGGACGGAGCTATCTCGTCAAAGACAACAGTTCTGTACCTAATCTATTCATGACAGGAGATGCATTTTATAGTTGTTTTGTTACGTGTCAATTAATAATTCTTCATAGTGTCACTTAATAGTCGAAAGTATTATACGAAAGTACTATTTGGATCCGAAATATCCCTCAATTTTTTCAAATGCAAAATACTTTTTATGATTTGAAATATATAATGACATTTGTTGGTATCTAATTTAATATATAACATAATTTTTATAAGGCAACTAATATAAAAATTAAACGTTTTACGTTTCAGTTTACGTAATAAATTAGTAAGTAAGGCAAAATTTACTAAATTACCAAAAGTAACATTTATATAACCTATAATGTCAGCATAACTTCTATTTTAGTAACCTTTACGTAAAGTGAAATAAGGGGCCATTTTAAAATAGAGTTTTCATAATGAGACAACATACTGACATTTGCTTAAAACATAATAATTCTGTAACGTTTACGTTATTAATAAAGTAATATGATACAACGTAACGTCAACTGTCTACGTAGTGGATGTTTCCTTGTGAAGAGTTGCCTATGAAGATAAAGAAATGACGTAGAACTAGATAAAAAATGATTGCAGTAAAATTCTCCCACATTGTGACAACACATCCACATATACAGCTAGACAAATGATCAAATGCTATGACATCTGCCCTGTAAAGTTTACGTAAAGAAATATACAACATAAGGTCGATTGTCTGCACCATGGGTGTTTCCTTGTGAAGAGTTGCCTACAAAAGGTGAAGAAATGACGAAGAGCTGGATAAAAGATAATCTCATAAAATCCTCCTTCATCCATGACAACACATTGACATATTCAGCCAGACGAATGACCAAATGCTACATCTGCCATACAGCAACCTTGCACTATGGGATTCCTCCTTATTCCTAAGAATAAAAGATAAACTGTGAAGAATATGATACTCGGATGCCGCAGAAGTAGTGTATAAGATATCCAAGGAGTAAGGGCCGACGGTTTCTCTCAATAGTTCCTTCAAATGAAACAATGAATGAGTCCAGTGGATACTATTTCTAAAACCAATAAATAAACTACAAACTTGCTAATTGATTCCATATTTGATATTCTGAAAACTTTCAATGTTACCTCTTGTATTCGAATACGTAACACAGTTTCCACCGAATTTTCGTTACGACATGTCAACAATTTTAGACGATAAAAAAACGTATGACAGACAGAATGAAAATTAAAATCTTTCACAACAACAACTCTTTACAATAAGCATAAGAATAAAAATTGTAACAAACTTTCAACTATTATATACTCACGTGGGATTGGGCAGAGGTCCGATCGTGTCGCTTAGCAGCGAGTCAGAGTCAAGTTCTCGGCCCGTCCCGAGTCGTAGTGATGCAAGCTCCGCGCACAACTCTCCCGCCACATAGTAGCACTGCTCCGAGAATGTTATCTTGTTCACCGTGTGACGAATGAAGCCGGCCTGAAAGCAGGCAACGATCACAACCATGATAGAGTTGAAAAATTAACATTTCGCGAAGAACCAAAGAACTGCTATAAATTCGGTTTCATTACCAAAGGTCCAAATTTTCTATTCAATAAAATCATACCAAATTTTGTGACGAAACAACTTTATGAATAATGAACAGATAAAGAATTGTAGATTAATTTCAGAAAACTTAGTCTTTTAAGAGTCTAGCTAGTTACGTTATTTCAAGAAGTGAAGTAATGTAAGAGCATAGCGGTCGTAGACAGAAGAGACGGAAATATAGAAGTATGCATATTTTACAGCCTATCTATCTCATGAACGCGTAAAGCTAGGACGGCAGTCGATGTGTTCACGGAGAACTCTTAAGTAGTCTAGCAAGATCTCAAGTGAAATACAAAATAAATAAAATTTTATGACTGCAAAGTTAAAAAATTACATTTTTTCCGAACTATCGGCTTATATGAGACGCAAATATGACCAGAAGCGAAGCATAGGGCAATCAGAGGAAAGGACTGATCAAGGAGAACCAGAAAAGCGCCCAAGCGATATAAAAAAAATCAAAATTTTATGACTGCATATTGGTCTACATGAGACGAAAATACGACCAGAAACGAAGGACCATTCTACAAATGTTCTTGGTATTGATAAAGACAATACATTTTATTAAAATAAAAGATGTATTTCTTTGATTAAATTCCTGCAAAGAAATCGGAGAACACAACGTTTTAACCTAAAATCCTAGGACTTAACATGACTGGATCCATTTCGTTTTTTTTGCAAACTTTTCAGTATATCTATAAAGATATACTATAGAAAATTATAAAAACAATATTTTGGCGAACCATTAGGCTAGCCCTTCCAAACGATACTTCCACATTATACATGGAAATTTCAAGTACATAACTTGTCCCCAACTAAAATCTGGACATAAATATTTTTTAATGCTACTGAGACATGTGCGTCATTCTTTACTGTGAATTTCAATTTTCGGCGTCAAGCGGCTTCTGAGAATAATGGCTGTCATAAGTCATCGTCGCCGTAGTGTGTAGGGTTGATCACAAGGCATACGGCCTTTGTTGGAGGCACCGGGGGAACCATGGTTTGTTTCCTGGCCATTCGTTGAACGAGGCTGAGTTGGTGTTATGGTTGACTATAAGAAATTGCTCTTGTGGCAATAAGTCTGTTATATGTATCAATTAGATATAGTAGATAACTAAATAAGTAACCTTATAAGGGTTATGTTTTTCTTTTAAGGCACTAAACCCCAAAAAAATAATTAGTTCTGCATGACAGGCTAAGTTCTAAAACCCAATTGGTGACTATTCCCAGATATACCACGTTGTTTAAAAAAAATACGTATTGGCTAAATTTAATGTGATATATATAAGTGATTTTAAAAGGTATTCTTATCTGCTTTTGAGGCATGAAACCCTAAAAAACGTAATTAATTCTGCACAGCAGGCTTAGATTCTGAAAATTAACCTGGTGGCTTTATTCCCAGATATACCACATTTTTAAAAAAAATATATTAATGGCTAAATTTTAAAATTGACAGAATTGTGTTACAAATACATTTTCTATAAACATTTTTAGAGTTAGTCTTAAAAACCCTTTTTTGTTTTTTTTAATTATTTTTAATATTTAGTTTTTTTTTTTAATGTTAGATGTTTTTTATTTTTTTAATCACAATTACTAAAAAAAGTAATTAAAGAAAGATAAAAATAACCTTGTCTTTTTGTTTTACCTTGAGCATGTGCGACGCATACTTTCGCGCTTCACGTCTATCGGCTAAACCAGCAACGTGAGCCAGCACCCAATCCACAACATCAGCGCCGATAAACGCGTTCGGTATTGTGATCTTCAGCCACATACGATCGCGGATCTCTAAGCCTGAAACACAGCATGCAAGAATTACAGTTCTTTGTCATCATTAAAGATATATTTATTCATTTCTGAATATGACGAAATATCACCAATATGATTAGGAAACAAAATTATCAATTATACACAACACAGACAGCCAACAATGATTGGAGAAAATAGAATATATGATATTTAATTCTTCAACGTGCACGTCTTATAAAAATAGGTTATGGCGTACATCGCTTGACATATACGTTAAGTTGGCCACCGACTTTGTCCAAAAAAAGTCGCCAGTTGACTCACCACATACAAAAATCGTTCGAAATAAACATTATCCACATTTTAAATTTGCATATAGCTAATTTATTTAGTTAATTAAATATCTTCATTTTCACACGATAGTGCCATGGAACTACTTAAAACTGTTATACTGTCAACGCGTTCTGTATCACTCACCTGAATCGGGCCTCAGCATGGCGCGTACGACGAGCGCCATGTCCATGGCCACCGAGAGTTGGTGCGGCGCAGCAGGCGCTTCAGGTGGCGCCTCTGCCGCTGGCAATGCCGATAGGGATGGTGGGGGAGGTGGGTATGCGTCACGCAGAGCCGCCGTATGGGCTACCCATGCTCCTATAGATGGAGATTATGACGTACTTTGTTTGATTATAATATTAAGATTAAAAACAGTCTGCTAGAAATTCCACGAAACAACATTTTTATCGAAATGAGGCGTATCGTACTCAATACGCAAGATAATTGTCGTATAAAACACGTTGTTAACGAAATTCGCTAAATTTTTTATATAATTTTTTATATAAATCACTCAAAAATGGTACAATTAACATTACAGACAAGTAGGTATTTTATTACCTTGTTTCATTTTATTTCAAAAACGCAATAAAAATCACAATTGTTTTTTTACAACTGTTAAAATAATGTTATATTAACAGTTTGGAAACAACAAAAAACAATTTTGAATAAAAAATTTAATAATAATTTTTGGATCTTACCGTCACACAACAACTACCTTAAATTATACTACTTTCCCAGCTTACAATGCAATGATTAGGTCCGTAACAACATTCGTAAGAAAACGTAATTTCCTTTGTTTACAGACAAATGATAGTACTTCAATCTAAACATGGGTGCAGTAAGTACTGGAGACCCTAATTTAAGTACCTAATACCCCGATACTTAATATTCTACGTATTTGTGATATCCGAGTATATAAGATCTCTAAGAATGTTTCAAACACCGTCTCAGGTCACCTTGACTAAGTCCATCTTAACCACCCTAAATTACCTTGTCGCAGACGAGTCATATTTTAGATCTAGGGTCTTGATTTAGGGTCATATTTTAAAAAATTTCTTTGGAATAAATATATTCCCAAACACAATGCAGTCATATAGAATAACTCATTTACAGTCTCCAAGCTAGAAAACCTTGCAATCAGTTGGTTTCTGACCCCAGAAACTCATTCTAAGCATAAATTTTCACAGGGTTAGTGCAAATTACCAAACTAACTCCCAAATAGATCATTATAGAATCATCATTATAAAAAAAATTATTTGATTAAGATTGTGAAGTAAATTTGGAATAAATGAGATCGAATGACGTGGTACGCAATAATAAAATCCAATTTATTTCAATTAACACAGATTGCAAAATACAAAAAAGTCACCATTTTTCCGGGTTTTTCAGATTGAATGTAGAATCCAAGATCTATTTGACTGTAAGCAGATACAATGAAACCTAAAATAGTTTTCTGCTTAGATATATAGTAACACCATCTATTCGGAAGATATAAAATTTATCTTTGTTTTTTTTCTCCAGAATAATATTACCTTACACATTAGTTCATAAAACAGTTACCTAATTTTGATTAAACTCGTCACATTCAGCAAAACATAACTCTAAAATTTCACAAGTGTTTGAAATAAAAATGATATGCCGGCAGAAATAACAATTTAATTTTATACATTTCCAAACTATTAAAACCTTAAAATACACAAATGTAGAATCAATACACTCACCAGGATCTATTGGCCGCACGGGCTCCGTGCGCGGAATGGTAAAATAGCCCTTAGGATTGGGGTCCCAACATTTGGCCACAACCAGCTTAATGGGCCCCGGCTTCTGCACCACCTCGCGCAGCACACGCACCGCCTCATCATTCGTCATGTCCTCAAAGTTTACATCATTCACCTGGAAACAACACGATTGACTTATTAAAACAAAGTAATAATTAATACAATCAATAAACATAAGTAGAATCCATTAATAAACAAATATTTTAATGAACAATGCATATAAGATGGTTAACTGAAATCATTAAAATTTACTACGACAGTGAGATTCTAAAGTAAGAAACAATTTTATTAGGAAATAGTTACTCTTAAGGTTTAAACCTTAAATTATTGATGTTTCATTTGGTTCACCGAGTTTTGACTTATGTATATGGCTTGAATGTTAAAGGGTTATGTAAGAAATAATTCTAAACACATGTGCCAACTTGACCAGCAAGCTGGCGTGTCGCATTTTGCAACAGCAGAAGTTGTACATAAATCAGCTTTTGGATATAAAATCACAAAGGAAATTACTAAGCAACTATAAATATTAACGAAGAAGCGTCAACTTAGAATTCTACGTATCTCCAGTCGGCCTAAATCTCCAGCAAAGAACTTCAAAGAAAAAAAAACATCTTCGTTTAAAAACATATTCGAAAAAAGACATCGTAAGACGCTCTGTTCTCTTCTCAAGTAAGCGTCAAATTTGAAACCACAAAACAGCTACAGAAAAGGACGCCTAAAATTACGTGAAGACGTACGGTGAAGGACGAGGTAAGAAACGTGAGAAAATCCTGAGGTGAAGTGAAACTGCTGGTAAAAAATTGTGTTGAAATCTTATCCATCTGAGACAATCGTCAGAGATCAAATACGTGCTGGGATATCCCGGGCGCCAGGTTATTTGTGGTATTTACTTACTAGCCGTTTATCTACAATTAGCTAGCACGGACTTCTTGACATATCTATATACCCCGTTGTTAGTTAGATATCCAACCAACAGTTAATCATTTGTGATTAATAACGGGAAATTTCTTCATTTATTAAGTTTCTAATATTGTATCAAGATATATCAGTTTTTCTGAGACTAATAAATACAACAGCAAAAACACCATCTTCATTTGCTTATAAGTTTTTACGGGCGTATGTTTTTAACTGTCAGTAAGTCCGACTGACAGTCTTGACCGTGTATGGTGCATATGGGCGTAAGTAATGCAGATGCGACTGATAGTCCAGATGATAGATAGTAATTAATTCCATAAACCTCATTTTACAACTATGAACCTAATCTATACAACATTGAAAATAGTTTTTGAATAGCGCGCGTACAAGAAGATTGATCAAACCAACATTTCTTTAACCGTTTGAGTGCCGACGAACGCCATCGTGCTCATGCGCGTACTAACTAAATTTGCCAGGAGCGTGATGGCACTCGCGAAATAGGGGGGGGAGGTCGCTCACATGCATCGCTAATTTTTTATCTTTCTACGTATTACATAAAGTTTAAATTATAATATTATTAGTAATTACAATATAAAAAGAATCCAGGAAAAGAAAATTTTCAACCCATAATGTCGGAATACGAAAATAATTAGAGTGAAAATGATCATTTTTCAATGAGAAAGTGATAGTGGGAGTGACATTGTGGTGCGCTCACAATTTGGCGTAATGCAAATTTTGAGTGATAGTGATAATAGTGGCGATAACAATTATTTTGCTGATACAGAGGATGTACCGGACTGCGAAAATACGATGTGACCTTGATATTTCCATAATTTTCTTTGTATTTTATTCTTGTACAAGTTTTTATTAAGAAAACATCGAAAAAATTATTAAAATTGGATAATTTTTGGAAGAGATACAGTCTTTTTTTCGAGACAAGGGTAAATGACATCAAAAACAAAAGATTTCTTTGGCATTTTTAAATATATATGAGTAAAAAACAATTGCACTAAAACGGTTAATATACCCCAAACTGATTTTTTTCAAAAAAAATTTTTTTCAAAGCTGTATTGCTATATTTACACATTACACATTTTTCTCCTGGGAAAAGTTGAAAATTAACCCTTGGAAATTGGTAGGAAATATATATAACTATAAAATAAGTAGGAAATAGGAAAGGAAGAACCATATTACCTTCTATTTATGTATATCACAATAAAAAATTTAAGCCTCTTCTTCCAGGCATAACACTTACTTTCTCAGTGACTTATGAAAGAAACCTGTGAATTAGAAGTAGACCTAGAAGGTCACAAGGAGTTTGAGGTTCTTGGTTATTATTCGTTTCATTCTTAATAACCTTACAAAAACTAGTTAGTTATTAATTGGGGTTTTTATTTGAATGATAGGTTTTCTATTTCTTTATTTAACAATTTTAAATTAATTATGATAAAGAAAAAATTGTATACCCCAAATTTAGTACTACCATATTTTACTTTTTACTTATTCTTAAAACTCTTTCAATCAACAATCAAACGACCGTTACAATACAATGTTTAATTACTTGTATTTAATATATTTTATAACGTCGCTAATGTAACAATAAACCTTTTGTGTTGCAGATTCAGATTCCAATGTGACAACAAATGAAAAGCAATATTTTAAATTTTTACAGTTACACTCTTATCAAACTTAAATTAATCAATGAGTATGTTTAATCTATCTAATTGATACATATGGCGGACTTATTGCTACGAGAGCAATCCCTTACAGACAAACATAACACCAGTCCAGCCCCCGCTCGACGAACGGCCGGGAATCAAACCCGGGTCTCCATGAGCGCCGCATCGTCACAGGCCGTATGCCTTATGATCAATCCAACCCACCACGGTGACGACTAGCGACATAATGACACTTTTTCCAGAAATAAGAGGAAAATATAATTTTCAATTTAATAAAAATGCTTATCCCTATTTCAATTGAGAACTATAGAACTAATTTAATTACCAAAAAGAACAGGGCATGGGACGATGGCAGAGATTCAGAAGTTTTTATATATTATAAATTTTGAATACAAAAAGCGTTGTGGACTTTTATTGTATAGATCCTTCACGTCAAGTGGTTTGAATAATGTTTACTAAAAATTTTATACAAATTTACATGTGTTGCCTATCGGGTTTCATACATATTTAGTCCCTTTAAACATTCAAGGGTTAGCAGCATTTCTATTAAACTATTTATGAATTTAAATTTTTCACAACTTAAATATATTGCCCACGATATCTGCCACAAATATAAAAACGTGGCACAGATATAAAAACGTGGCACATATTTAAAAAATCATATGATCTAGGATAATGGCTATAGTTTTCCTACAATCTTCTGATCAGTTATTACCGACTTCTATTCATGATTTTTGATTCAGTAGTTCCTGAAACAATAGGAGATTATCCTCTATTTTAGTTATTTATCTACTTTAATGTATCTAATAGATACCATGACATATGACGGACTTATTACTATAACATATATTTCATAGTCCGTCGTATATACAAGAGGGGCTTACTGGTATGAAAGCAATCTCCCAGAGCCAAACAGAACACCAGCCCCACCCAACGAACGACATATCATATTCGGGTACATCTGCGGTACATGTCAAAGGCCGTATACCTTGTGAGCAACCCAACACACCACAGCAGCACATATTATTTAGAATATCTATTTATGCAATTTAAAATTACATAATAAATATTTTTGTTTTCCTCGTAATAAACCCTTTTAAATTATACCCAGGATGACAATTAAAAATATACAATTTAAAAAATTCAATTTAAAAAATTAACTAAAAGTACTTTTTTGCCTGCATTTTAATTTCTATATGAATATTTTTAAAAATATAGCTAATGCAAAGTACGTAGGTTAATTACGTGTATTACTATGCCAAATCTCAAGCTTCTACTTCGCATAGTTTCTGAAAAAATAGGCCACAACAAACGGACAGACAGACTGTGAGTGATCTAGTTTAAGTGTTCCGTTTTTCCTTTTCAAAATTCAGATGAATTGAGAACAGGATAAATTTAAAATTTCACGCGGACAAACGAGATAAACGTGTGTATTTAGTATTTACGCACTAGAGAAAAATTTATCTATCAGTACACATAATAAACGATAACGAGGCTGTGAATATTGACGAAACTGCATTTTTATGTCTTAGAGTCTTGGTGAAGATCTGCTATAGAAATCATCACACTTATTCATCATGGAGATTCAGCCAAGAAAAAAATTAATTAACAGTGACATCTGTTTTAATTATAAGCAACCATCACATTGTAGTTTTACAATCCTCCATTAGATGGTGCTATTTAAATTATTTTTAATAAAATATATTCCTAAAATTATTTTTTAGATTGCGGTATTAATTTCATTTTTAACATAATAACGCATTTATATTTTCATACTAATAACTGCGGTAAAATCACTACATATAGTACACCTGGGCGTACCGCAGTGTAGAAAATCTTGACGATCTAGAAGTCTGTGGACACGGCACAATTCCTCATCCAGGAATTGCTAAAAAACCAGCAGAACATTAGATATGCAGGCAAGCTATACATATGAGAAACGCATTGTGCGTCTAACAAGGAAGCAACACAATTATGCCAGGGCCGCCCACAGACTATTATCTGAGTGCCTACAATACATTACCCTAGATCTTTGCACTTTTAACGCTCTCCGTGCTCACGGTATCAGACTTAAACAACGGACACACAGAAGGGCACAAATTATCAGAGGATATGTAGATAATTATTATCTTAATTAAGTAAATATTTATTTAAAGTCTCGCCTCTCTTTACTTGCTATATCACGCTATTCAACAACATTTGTAAGTCATTCTAATGAAGAAAATTTAAAAACCAATTCTGCGGAATCGAAAAAATTACATAGCAGATTAGCTATACGTACAACATTAACACGATAGAAAAGTAACGAAACTACAAACACATTTATACTGAAAAGCATTTTTAGCAAAATTATTGCTATTTACTTGGTAACTAAAATAGCATTTACGGATCGACATCCACTACGGCTACAGCTTTTACAACAGATTCCCGTCTAGCTTAGCTCGAGAAAAAAAGGCAATTAAATTAATAAATATAAAAAAAAACTTTTTTATATAATAATAATTTACTTTTCATTTAATAAATTTTTTATATAATAATAAATTAACTGTAAATATTCATTATATCTATTAACTGTTTTCTCAACGGTAATAGTTATTTATTCTGTGCTTTAGTCAAGTACAGGGGCGTCCTGAACAAAGTTGGTCTTCAATTGACATTGTTCCATTTTTAAAACGTGAAAACCAATTGTAAACTCTGGTTTTACTTAAGGCAGCATCCCCATAAGCAGTCTTAAGCATTACAATAGTTTCCGCGGCCAATTTCCCCAACAGGAAACAAAATTTCACAGCTGCGTATTGTTCTCGACAATCTGCCATTACGGTTTCGCCGAAATGGAAAGTTGTTTTACTAAAAAAAATCTCACAGTCGAACCGATGCACTCACAGCGACACAACTTTGCACACTGACGCAGGAGGCGTGACACTAACGGACATGTTGTTAAACAATAGGTTCCCCCACTCTCCCTCCCCACCACAGCGTAATTCCCGTTACTTATGGGTCCCCCCTCGTACTATGAAATCGGAGCATCTGATGGGAAAAATAATGTGGCAACAAATTCAAACACAATTTTTGTGAGATCAACAATTCATTGACTGAGATTATATGAGCCTAAATTGCTACTGTGTCATAACGTAAACAATCACAGACTGAGGTGGTTTCTACAGAACCCGTTTGAAAATCGTGTTTAAAGAAAAGTATATACAGTACGAAGTCAACTGGTGTGGGCTTCCTCCAAAAGTGAAAGGATCGTACTTCATGTGCAAATATGATCGGAGAATTTTCAGAAGAACGGCGTAAACTAAGGCTGTGTTGACTTTAGTCTTTGTATTTCCCCACACTTCAGAATAACTGTGGACATCATGGAATTTTTGTGTAACTTGAAGCGGCGTTGTTTTTACTGGAGTTTTAGATCTTACATATCTTTATTTTGGCGGTTCCACACATAATAAATAATTTCTAGATTATCGTTCAATTCTTTGTTCTTTAAAACTTTTTCTTTACAGACCGAAAAGGTTCTTGGCAGACATTCGCCATTATAAGATATAGAAAAATGAAATTATGACAATAGTTCGATAGAATTGTTTTCATATATAACGTTAGCTGTATGGAGCGAATAAATTAACAATTCCATATTAACCATTAAGTTCCGATTAAAAAAAGACTTGAAAGGAATGTAATGACTTGGAAGGTAACAATCGACTTACAAAAATGTTAAAACTCTAGAAAACGCCATACATTGGTTAAAGTATGATTAAGATATTTCTGTATTTACAATTTATTGTATATGCATATCAATAACTACTTACCGTTTGTTTCTTATCGAGACAGACTTCTTTCCTTAAGGACATATAAATAGCACAAGTACTAGGAATCGAAGATGAGTCGCTACTTTTAGAAGCTTTTGCACGCAGCAGACACATATCCCCAACGAATTTCAGACCCATGAATAGAATGGGCTTCAACGATCATTGACGAAACAAAAATAATGATTTTAAATATTCCATTATGAGTTTAAATATTCCCAAAGATTAAAATTCGTGATAAAAATTTTAAATGTTAGTATTAATTAATAATGTGTTTCAACAAGATTTTTACTTCATACAAAATTTAACATACGGTATGTAAATAAATGAAAGTTCGCCATTAATCATGTGTAATTAGACAAAATGTTTTTTTTTTAATAAATCACATATTTTATAAAATAATAAAAGTAAAACTTTGTAGAAACCATAATTATATATAAATTTATACTCTGAAAATATTGTTAAATGTCACTTTGGCAACGTGGCATGCACTACTGTATATATCTATATAGTATATATCTATATATATATATCTATATATATATATCTATATATATGTATATATCTATGTATATATCTATATAATAGAATTTCCCATCTTTTGGCCTCAGTAAACCTTTCAGGATTAAATTGAAATCATAGACATTTATGTTAATATGCGGAATAGCGAAACAACGCTTTGCATACTTTTATCTATATTTTTGGGTATTAATATTACATTTTATAAAAAATCAACAGGCTGCATAAAAAAAACAAAGAATTGACACACAAAATGTAACAGAAACAGTTAAAACACTTTTTTTAATTTTTACACACACGTAACATTTTTCTTCAATCCTCCTAAGATTGACAATATCATGGTTTATCTTTGGAATTGCCGCAGTCAAAATTATTAAAAAACAATGTTACTAGAAGTTTACCGGGAAAAAACAGTGATGCTTCAAGTTTCGTAATCTTTGACGTATTTCCAACATTTTTCACAATAAACAGTATATTTATATCGCAGAACAACATTTTTTTAAATTTATATTTATTATTAATAACATATTAGTAAGCTGTGCAATTGTATTATCTATATTTTTTACTTTACACCTATTTTTATAGAATTTATTTTTCCGGTTCTATGTACTGAATGGTGTACCCCACCCTTATAAAATTTGTAATATTGGAATTAAAATTAATAAATAAATATTTTAATAGAAATACAATGCACCATTAAATGTTTTGATAAATTAAAGAGACTACCTATGCACATTTAAATGTTTTGACTACCAGTGGATGGATTTTAACTAAAATTTTCCGTTTTACATCTTGGAAGCTTTGACAACATTTGCTATCAAATTCATTATATTTTTCCCCCTTGGATTTCAAAGAGAAAAAACAATAACTAACAACACAGATAACACAAACAATTAAATAACAACAACTAATAATAACCAACAACAAAGACAATTAAACATATGTTTGTCTTATAATCAACTAACCTAATGTATTTTTATAATTCTCCACTAGATGGTGATATTATTTAATTTGTAATGAGAGCTATTTCATTACAAATTAAATAAACACTATCATTTTTCACTAGATGGAGCTACTTATATAAATGTTTACCAATATTTTCAATTTAATTTGCGTTTATGTTTACATATTTGTAGGAGCAGTATGTATCTAATTGACACATATGATAGAGTTATTGCTCCATGAGCAATCTCTTTCAGTCAACCATAACAATTTATATTGAAATTTAGTTGGTAGACTGTAAGAGATTTTACAATGAAAATTCTTTATAAAAAGTATAAGTAAAAAAACTTCAAACAAAAGTATAAGTAAAAAAAAACTATTGACACGATTTGGGATGGGAAAGACAGAAAAGGACAAGGACACAAAGGAAAAGGTTTCAAGAGAGGCAGGACTCACTCGAACTTTGAAAACATTTAGAGACGTCATTTTCCTGATGTCAGGATCTAGGTGATTCCAAATTTTGCTGCTTGGACAGTGAAGGAAGCAATCTCTTATATCCAACCATAATACCAATCCAGCCCTGCTCAACGAACAACTGAGTAAAGAACACAGGTCACCGCGGTAAGCAGCACCCTCAAAGGGACTATATGCCTTGTGATTAACCAAAAACACCACGGTGACGACCAACGCTAGAACCAATCAGTACAGACTTACTAGGAAATTCAATTCAATCACCAAGAAAGATTACTACGCATCAATTTACATAACTGCTCATTGGCTATTCGATACGCAACGTGAGTAGCCATTATCGAATCAAAAATTAACAGTAACCAAATTGTATTGCTACCGCCACCAATCTTTGCATTGAATCAAGCTATGCAACAAATTGGGCCGTGAAATATTTATGACTTAGCCAAAACGGGGGCAATGTCATCATTTGCATTGTGCGAAGGTCAGCTTACATAACCTTACATGGCAACTAAATTTGGCTGAGGATAATCAACCGACTTCTTTTATAACGGGCAGAATAATTTAACTGCTGTTTTAACTTTGCTACTGGTTTGTTTGTTCAGTCTGCTGCAGTCAACTAAAGCACACGGCTTATAATTCTTTACTGTTAATATCAGTCCTAACAGACTAAAATTTAATAAAAAAAAATTTAAAATGAGTATCAACTGTAGTTTGTGAATATATTGTTATAAGTACCAGGTTACCGAGCGATGCTCGGTATATATAACGTGAAATTGCTTTTTTCATGGTGTTAGATTTAGTATTCGATTTAGAAGAAAATCTAACTTCCCCTTTGCCTTTGTTTTCGTCTTACGCCTTCGCCCTCGCCTTCCCGTCCTCGCGTTTGCCTTCCACTTCCCCTTCGCCTTCCTCTTTCCTTTCCACTACACCTTCCCATTCCCCTTCCCCTGCCCCCAACTTTCCTTTCCCCTCCCTCTCCCCCTACCCCTAGCTGTTCTCTCCTATGTTTTTCCATTCAAAAGTTATTAAGTCATAATAATAGTGTTCATAGCAATTTAGAAAATTTTAAATGGCTGCCATTTCCACTATAATTAATCAATATGGCTCATCTTATTATATATGAATACAGTCACCCAAGCAATTAGTATACCAAATTTCATCAAAATCGTTAGCCGTTTCCGAGAAACCATTTACATATATATATATACATACAAGAATTGCTCGTTTAATAATATAATATTGAATATAGTCACCCAAGCAATTAATATACCAAATTTCAACAAAATCGTAAGAGCCATTTCCGAGAAACCATTTACCTATATATATATATACATACAAGAATTGCTCGTTTAATAATATATATTGAATATAGTCACCCAAGCAATTAATATACTAAATTTCAACAAAATCGTAAGAGCCATTTCCGAGAAACCATTTACATATATATATATATACATACAAGAATTGCTTGTTTAATAATATAATATTGAATATAGTCACCCAAGCAATTAATATACCAAATTTCAACAAAATCGTAAGAGCCATTTCCGAGAAACCATTTACCTATATATATATATACATACAAGAATTGCTCGTTTAATAATATATATTGAATATAGTCACCCAAGCAATTAATATACTAAATTTCAACAAAATCGTAAGAGCCATTTCCGAGAAACCATTTACATATATATATATACATACAAGAATTGCTCATTTAATAATATAATATTGAATATAGTCACGTAAGCAATTAATATACCAAATTTCAACAAAATCGTAAGAGCCATTTCCGAGAAACCATTTACCTATATATATATATATACATACAAGAATTGCTCGTTTAATAATATATATTGAATATAGTCACCCAAGCAATTAATATACTAAATTTCAACAAAATCGTAAGAGCCATTTCCGAGAAACCATTTACCTATATATATATATACATACAAGAATTGCTCGTTTAATAATATATATTGAATATAGTCACCCAAGCAATTAATATACTAAATTTCAACAAAATCGTAAGAGCCATTTCCGAGAAACCATTTACCTATATATATATATATATACATACAAGAATTGCTCGTTTAATAATATATATTGAATATAGTCACCCAAGCAATTAATATACTAAATTTCAACAAAATCGTAAGAGCCATTTCCGAGAAACCATTTACCTATATATATATATACATACAAGAATTGCTCGTTTAATAATATATATTGAATATAGTCACCCAAGCAATTAATATACCAAATTTCAACAAAATCGTAAGAGCCATTTCCGAGAAACCATTTACCTATATATATATATATATACATACAAGAATTGCTCGTTTAATAATATATATGGAATATAGTCACCCAAGCAATTAATATACTAAATTTCAACAAAATCGTAAGAGCCATTTCCGAGAAACCATTTACCTATATATATATATACATACAAGAATTGCTCGTTTAATAATATATATTGAATATAGTCACCCAAGCAATTAATATATTAAATTTCAACAAAATCGTAAGAGCCATTTCCGAGAAACCATTTACCTATATATATATATACATACAAGAATTGCTCGTTTAATAATATATATTGAATATAGTCACCCAAGCAATTAATATACCAAATTTCAACAAAATCGTAAGAGCCATTTCCGAGAAACCATTTACCTATATATATATATACATACAAGAATTGCTCGTTTAATAATATATATTGAATATAGTCACCCAAGCAATTAATATACCAAATTTCAACAAAATCGTAAGAGTATCAACTGTAAATGAGTATCAACTGTAGTTTGTGAATATATTGTTATAAGTACCAGGTTACCGAGCGATGCTCGGTATATATAACGTGAAATTGCTTTTTTCATGGTGTTAGATTTAGTATTCGATTTAGAAGAAAATCTAACTTCCCCTTTGCCTTTATTTTCGTCTTACGCCTTCGCCCTCGCCTTCCCATCCTCGCGTTTGCCTTCCACTTCCCCTTCGCCTTCCTCTTTCCTTTCCACTACACCTTCCCATTCCCCTTCCCCTGCCCCCAACTTTCCTTTCCCCTCCCTCTCCCCCTACCCCTAGCTGTTCTCTCCTATGTTTTTCCATTCAAAAGTTATTAAGTCATAATAATAGTGTTCATAGCAATTTAGAAAATTTTAAATGGCTGCCATTTCCACTATAATTAATCAATATAGCTCATCTTATTATATATGAATATAGTCACCCAAGCAATTAGTATACCAAATTTCATCAAAATCGTTAGCCGTTTCCGAGAAACCATTTACATATATATATATACATACAAGAATTGCTCGTTTAATAATATAATATTGAATATAGTCACCCAAGCAATTAATATACCAAATTTCAACAAAATCGTAAGAGCCATTTCCGAGAAACCATTTACCTATATATATATATACATACAAGAATTGCTCGTTTAATAATATATATTGAATATAGTCACCCAAGCAATTAATATACTAAATTTCAACAAAATCGTAAGAGCCATTTCCGAGAAACCATTTACATATATATATATATACATACAAGAATTGCTTGTTTAATAATATAATATTGAATATAGTCACCCAAGCAATTAATATACCAAATTTCAACAAAATCGTAAGAGCCATTTCCGAGAAACCATTTACCTATATATATATATACATACAAGAATTGCTCGTTTAATAATATATATTGAATATAGTCACCCAAGCAATTAATATACCAAATTTCAACAAAATCGTAAGAGCCATTTCCGAGAAACCATTTACCTATATATATATATACATACAAGAATTGCTCGTTTAATAATATATATTGAATATAGTCACCCAAGCAATTAATATACTAAATTTCAACAAAATCGTAAGAGCCATTTCCGAGAAACCATTTACATATATATATATACATACAAGAATTGCTCGTTTAATAATATATATTGAATATAGTCACCCAAGCAATTAATATACCAAATTTCAACAAAATCGTAAGAGCCATTTCCGAGAAACCATTTACCTATATATATATATATATATACATACAAGAATTGCTCGTTTAATAATATATATGGAATATAGTCACCCAAGCAATTAATATACTAAATTTCAACAAAATCGTAAGAGCCATTTCCGAGAAACCATTTACCTATATATATATATACATACAAGAATTGCTCGTTTAATAATATATATTGAATATAGTCACCCAAGCAATTAATATATTAAATTTCAACAAAATCGTAAGAGCCATTTCCGAGAAACCATTTACCTATATATATATATACATACAAGAATTGCTCGTTTAATAATATATATTGAATATAGTCACCCAAGCAATTAATATACCAAATTTCAACAAAATCGTAAGAGCCATTTCCGAGAAACCATTTACCTATATATATATATACATACAAGAATTGCTCGTTTAATAATATATATTGAATATAGTCACCCAAGCAATTAATATACTAAATTTCAACAAAATCGTAAGAGTATCAACTGTAAATGAGTATCAACTGTAGTTTGTGAATATATTGTTATAAGTACCAGGTTACCGAGCGATGCTCGGTATATATAACGTGAAATTGCTTTTTTCATGGTGTTAGATTTAGTATTCGATTTAGAAGAAAATCTAACTTCCCCTTTGCCTTTGTTTTCGTCTTACGCCTTCGCCCTCGCCTTCCCATCCTCGCGTTTGCCTTCCACTTCCCCTTCGCCTTCCTCTTTCCTTTCCACTACACCTTCCCATTCCCCTTCCCCTGCCCCCAACTTTCCTTTCCCCTCCCTCTCCCCCTACCCCTAGCTGTTCTCTCCTATGTTTTTCCATTCAAAAGTTATTAAGTCATAATAATAGTGTTCATAGCAATTTAGAAAATTTTAAATGGCTGCCATTTCCACTATAATTAATCAATATGGCTCATCTTATTATATATGAATATAGTCACCCAAGCAATTAGTATACCAAATTTCATCAAAATCGTTAGCCGTTTCCGAGAAACCATTTACATATATATATATACATACAAGAATTGCTCGTTTAATAATATAATATTGAATATAGTCACCCAAGCAATTAATATACTAAATTTCAACAAAATCGTAAGAGCCATTTCCGAGAAACCATTTACCTATATATATATATACATACAAGAATTGCTCGTTTAATAATATATATTGAATATAGTCACCCAAGCAATTAATATACTAAATTTCAACAAAATCGTAAGAGCCATTTCCGAGAAACCATTTACCTATATATATATATACATACAAGAATTGCTCGTTTAATAATATATATTGAATATAGTCACCCAAGCAATTAATATACTAAATTTCAACAAAATCGTAAGAGCCATTTCCGAGAAACCATTTACCTATATATATATATATACATACAAGAATTGCTCGTTTAATAATATATATTGAATATAGTCACCCAAGCAATTAATATACTAAATTTCAACAAAATCGTAAGAGCCATTTCCGAGAAACCATTTACCTACATATATATATACATACAAGAATTGCTCGTTTAATAATATATATTGAATATAGTCACCCAAGCAATTAATATACCAAATTTCAACAAAATCGTAAGAGCCATTTCCGAGAAACCATTTACCTATATATATATATACATACAAGAATTGCTCGTTTAATAATATATATTGAATATAGTCACCCAAGCAATTAATATACTAAATTTCAACAAAATCGTAAGAGCCATTTCCGAGAAACCATTTACCTATATATATATATATATACATACAAGAATTGCTCGTTTAATAATATATATTGAATATAGTCACCCAAGCAATTAATATACTAAATTTCAACAAAATCGTAAGAGCCATTTCTGAGAAACCATTTACCTATATATATATATATATATATATATACAAGAATTACTCGTTTAATAATATATATTGAATATAGTCACCCAAGCAATTAATATACCAAATTTCAACAAAATCGTAAGAGCCATTTCCGAGAAACCATTTACCTATATATATATATATATATATATACATACAAGAATTGCTCATTTAATAATATATATTGAATATAGTCACCCAAGCAATTAATATACTAAATTTCAACAAAATCGTAAGAGCCATTTCTGAGAAACCATTTACCTATATATATATATATATATATATACATACAAGAATTGCTCATTTAATAATATATATTGAATATAGTCACCCAAGCAATTAATATACTAAATTTCAACAAAATCGTAAGAGCCATTTCTGAGAAACCATTTACCTATATATATATATATATATATATACATACAAGAATTGCTCATTTAATAATATATATTGAATATAGTCACCCAAGCAATTAATATACTAAATTTCAACAAAATCGTAAGAGCCATTTCCGAGAAACCATTTACCTATATATATATATATATATATATATACAAGAATTGCTCGTTTAATAATATATATTGAATATAGTCACCCAAGCAATTAATATACCAAATTTCAACAAAATCGTAAGAGCCATTTCCGAGAAACCATTTACCTATATATATATATATACATACAAGAATTGCTCGTTTAATAATATATATTGAATATAGTCACCCAAGCAATTAATATACTAAATTTCAACAAAATCATAAGAGCCATTTCCGAGAAACCATTTACACATATATATATATATATATATATATATATATATATACATACAAGAATTGCTCCTTTAATAATATAGGATATACAGTCCAATCACCGCTATTGTTATTGTAATATACAATCCAATCAACGCTATTGTTATTATAATATACAGTACAATCAATGCTATTGTTAATAATAGTTTTATAGGCCTACTATCAACTAAATTCTCTACATATTCTCAAGATAGAGATTGCCGAATCTTCAGAATCAGGGATCATACAAGTTCTCAAAGAGAATACGCATTTCCCTCTTAATGAACGTTTTATTAAAGACAACACATGTTTTTATAGGATTTTCACCCGGTCAGTTTACAGGCCACTGTCAATATTCCATTTCCCAATTTATAAAAGTTTAAATTTAATCTTTAGACAAGGACGGGAATACTGCGTTGTGAGGTCATTTTTAATACTGCACATTATATTCTACAAGAGGAAAAGAGACAGGGATATACCCAACCCTATCCGTATCTTCAAATTTAGAAGCCTATAAGCGGCTTATTTTTCAATAAATTTTTGAATTGTTTTCCAGACTAGTTTTTAATTAACTTATATTTCACAATATTGTATGAAAAATATCAAAATTTAGAATGAGTCAACTACCATATTGATAGCTGAAGACGTGACCATACTCTGCGTAAAAATGTCAGAAATAGATCAAAATACACAGACCAATCAAGGTGGTACATTAGTACAACATCAAGGACGTAATTTACGAGTTATTAGTCAAATAAATCTCACAACTGATAATAACGCACTTGCTTGGAAACAATGGTATACAAAATTTGAATTTTTTATATTTGCAGGAGACTATAAAAAAGCTTCTGAAAAAAGAAAAAATGCGTTGTTGTTACACTATATCGATTTTTTGAGGTACAGAACTCTAAAAAGGATGTTTACAAAATTTTTACTATAATCCAGGTCTGTCCAACATACGGCCCCCGGGCCACAATGCGGCCTGCAAAGTCCCTGCATCCGGCCCACAAGCTAGTTAAAACTTTAAAAACATCAAGAGGATATTATGCAAATATCCGTTAAAAAATATGCCTATCTCAGTTGCACTGCACTAGTCGATAAATAAACCAATAACTGATAATCAAAATGAATACTGTGTACATATCGGTATGTAGGTATGTTATGGATACGGAACCCTACTTGCGATACGGAACCCTACAAAACAGTCTAATTGTCTTGCTCATCATCTTTATCAGACGCCCATCTTACAGGCATTCTGCACATAACCACTTCTAAAATATCAGTTGACACACATGCACTGTGCAAGCAAAAAAATGTCAGTCCTCTCATTAGTGCAATAATTCGTAAACCTGAGGTTCTCTGAAAAATTAAAATTACTGTTTTTTTTACATTTAAAGTTCACTATGCTATTGGCCCGCTACGCTTTCAATAATAATAAACCTGGCCCTCCACACATTTATGTTGGACACCCCTGCTATAATCTGTTGGCCGATAATTAACAATTAAAAAACTGTCATCAAATCGGTTGATACATCAGAGCGGGTAAAGAAAGTACAAATAACAAGTATACAACAGCGTAGACCAACTTACAATAGGTTTTTGGTTAGTGATTATGAAGATAAAAGGATTTTGAGGAAAACCCAAACGCCTGAAACTAACGAATTACCAAAGATAAATTTTATCTTTATAAAGAATGATAAATATGAACGATGCGAACGGCGAAAGACAGTTTGGATACACCTGATTGATTCATTCGTAAACTTGCTAATATTCAGAGGTCAAAAAAGTAGAAATATATTACAACCTTTTAATATATTTTAAAAAATTCAATTTTGGCCCATATATTATTAACAATATTGGCCAAAATTGAATTTTTTTAAAAAAGATTGTAATATATTTCTACTTTTTTAAATTCTAAATGTTAGCAAGTTTACGAATGAATCAATCAGGTGTGTCTAAACAAGTTTACGAATGAATCAATCAGGTGTGTCAAACTGTCTTTCGCCGTTCGTATAGTTCATATTTATTTTGGCCGACACATTATTAACAATATAGTTTAATATTCAATATATCTTCTTTAATTATCGAAACCACTATAAAATCTAGTATAAATAAATAAATATGGTATACGCTTCACATCCATTACAATACGAATTAGTAAAAATTGTATATGACTTTAAATAATGTAGATACGGAACTCTCACGGAGCAAGTTCAACTTGTATTTGTAAGTAAATACTTAAACCTCAAACTGGAGCCCTTATAAGATCATGCATGTGACTATCCATCTGTGTCCCAGTCGTTTTTCGCAGAGACAGTTCAAAGTACAAACTTAAAATTTTGCATAATGATAATTATTTTGTTCCCTAATCAAAAAAATGCACTCGGAGGACAGAGATTTCCGCCAAATGAGGAGGTCATCACCTTCATAAACAATTATTTTTTAGACGCCGAGTATTATTTTGACGAGTTAAAGAGACAGAAGCATTGCTAGGAGAAGTGTGTAGACTTACAAGGAGGCTACGTAAAAAAAAATAAAACTAAATTTAAAGAAAAAATTTCTTGTATCTTTACTAAGTCTGAAACTTTTCAGTCTACCCTCATAACTAATCTGAAAACCCTCAAGAGTTAATAAAAAATATTCATATTGAGAAGGTATTTTTATACTCTGCTTTACTCCATTCAATTTCAAAAGAGAATGTAAACAAAAAAACGAGTGTGCTTTAGACCACACGACTGAAGTAAAACTTCAGATTCACAAAATATGAACTTTAAAATGAATTTACAATTTTATTCACTTTAAACGTAGAATATTTAATGTATTGAACAAAATAATAATTTATAAAATTGTTCAAGAACGAAATGAAATTACAAAATAACCAAAAAATCACCGTTCACGTAACGCTAGCAAACTCGCATATATATGTATATATTTCATGCACCGGCTATGAGAGGAAGTGAGAAAAAAAATGTGCACGTGCACAGCTCTCTCTTGCTCCTACAGTGTGATACAGACAATAGGCTTGCACTGTGTCTTAGATATACGAAACATAACTGGCTATGAGAGAAAGAGAGAAAGAAAATGAGTGCTCGCACCTCTCTCTCTTGTCCCTACAGTAATATACGAAACGTAACTCTCCCTCTTTCTGTCTTCACTAACTTATAACTCCCTCTCAACTTCCGTTCGCCTCGCCCGATCACACTTTTCGTAACGCTCTCGTCACGCATCCACCAGCTTACTCCCCAAGTCAAGAGTGCATAAAGAGCTTTTAAGTACTTCAAAAAATTTTACATTCAAATATGATTGGCACAAATATATATTCTATCAGCTGATGACTCTTTATAAAATTCACATACATAATCAAAACATTAACTTCAGAAAGTTTCACCATAAATAATATTATAAATACATGTGTTACACCATTATTTTACTGATGCCAATCCTCAAATTTACATGTTAAAAATGGAGGACCATCCATTTTTATTGTACATTTGAAACATTTCATGAAAATAATCAAAATTTCGACGCTGAAAACGCCGAACACATATACTATTCACTAATTTTATAAGGCGTTGGAGTGAGATAGCTACAATATGTCAGCTTACGCTGTTACATTTCTAGATTTTATTGCATTAGATAAAAATATACTTAAGTTATTATTGGCAAATAGATAATGAAACAAACATGGTGACGACATTTCATTTTCTGTTCAAATAAGTGTTGGTATTATAATATTTTCCAGTGTAGCCTAAATTATGAGCGGCATAGTGTACTAAGCGGAAAATAACAATATAATTGAATTATTATTCTAAAAAAAACATATATCTACATACGTAATTTCGTACAAGTAGTTTAAAACATAATATACGTATATGAATGGCTGCGGAAAATGTATGTTTACCTCATCTCAAAATCTTCGACAAATTATTAAATATTTATTTGAAATTGACGCACCGTATGTTAATTTTTATACTACTCGCATAATCTGAAAAACATTTGAATAGATATTCGAAAGAGAAAAAATGTAATACCCATTTTTATGGTCAATACACCTTGTGACTTAGTTAATAATACCATTTTAAAACCGTACTTTCGTCCGAATTTCATACAATCATCAGTTTATCAGATAAAAATACCTATTTGTGCTTATGAATTTTGTGGAAAAAATGAAATCAATATTATTTCACCAATTGCTGACGGATGGCTGTAATTGATTAAGTGCAATTCGGATACGCATGCACTAGTGACACAATATGATTCTGTGTGCACTGTTCGAACGAGACGGATACACGTTATGTTCAATTTGTTTAACATCAATAAAAACTATGTCGGAACGATACCACCAAAAGAAAACGTAATATATAGGATTGCACTACAAGTCGAAGTGTTATGAGAACGTTTACTGCGTATTATGCTATAAACGTTTATTCTCCATTCGTACATGTATGTTTGGTAAAACTAAATTACTAGATTTTGTTTTGAGGACAACCAATGAGGGTCCGTATGATCATATGTCTGCCCGTCTGTTGCACAAAACTTAATAATTGAAGAGGCCAAATAGAAATGTATGTAAGTCTAACAAATCTGAATTAATTAGATAGTATAATAGAGGTCAGTGGCCCTACATTGAGAGAAATTGCGAATTAAATCTTAAAGTTTTCTAATAGTAAGATACTCGCCAGAACTCGTACAAATATCCATATACGTATTCACTTTAATGCATTCGATAGTTCTGATAAAAAGTACCATAAATCAATTAAATACTGCTTTAATTGGTACAAAAGTTAATATAGCAATTGCCTTACAATACCAGTTCTAAATTTGCTTCAAGGCACAACTCACACATACGACTTTCCAACAGCTTTCCGATGCCAAAAAAATTAACGTTTGCAAATTAGTATGAAAACCTGTTGTCAGTTGTTTGCAATTAGTACGCAACTGAAGACAGTTTGTCACATGTACGTAAGATACCCTGTCTTCGATACTAATTTGCAGACAACTTTTTTGTCGTCGAAAAGTCGTTGAAAAGTCATGTCTGACCTAAATGGAACAAACTTCCATTTATTATAGGGTTGGCATCTAATAAACCCGTCACGTTTTCACAGCGATTATTGTAGTTGATAGAAACTTTCTGAACATCTCTGGCAGAGTATATAAAGAGCGTATCGTCCAATCCTCTATTCAGTTACTAAATGAGTTTCGGCTAATAACGAACAAACAAAATATGAAAATTTTATGAAAGGAATTTAGCGTTCTTTCTCATTTCAGACATAAACCTAGCGAAACAATGCGTAATATTTGTACAATGCGAGAACGCAAACTTTCACAACAGAGTAAACAGATTAATTTCTATAAAAGAATGCTCACCTTTTTATTAAAATTTCTGACATGTCTGAAACCTATGAGGATAACAATAATATTTCTGACATGTCTGAAACCTATGAGGATAACAAACCACACGACTGCTTAGCTGGCAGGGGGTGTGGACACGTAACTCTACCACATTAACGCATAATATTTCATAAAAAGACCCCTGTATCGAGGAAGTGTTCATAACCCACCACCAAAATTTTTTGGAAAGCATTATTTAACAACACCCTATACTATAAGGTACGCGAGACCCCTGTAACGAAGAAGTGTTCATAACACACCACCAACATTTTTGAAAGAGCTATTTAACGACACCTATACTATAGAAACACCACCCCTCTCCATCATCCCCCTGACTTTTTTAAATTATGCCTTTCCTATATAGACATTGCCGGTCAATTGGTTATACAATATGTCCAAGTAGTAGTGTGTCGGGCAAGGAAAGACGTTATTCCTTGACTGAAAAATAGTTGACTGTCGTTAAAATAAAATTTAAAAGATGACTTTTCTTTCAGAAAATTGAAAATAATATTCATAATTATTACACACACGATACTTGCGCACATTGTTCAACGCCACTCGGGGGAATAACCCGTGAACAGCTGCAAAAACATCGCCATTGTGAATAAACACCGTACTCCGGACAAATATTGGGTGTGTTGAAATGGTTATGTGTAGTATTTTTTGCACTCAATTAGAAAAAGGGCGTGTTTTACATTTTATATCAGCGTCTTTCTTTGTCCAACATCTATTCCCGGGCACCGTATATACCATCATTCCTATCAGTTGATATATCTAATACCCCTATATATATTCTCCAATATAACAAGCAACACTGATGTCCCAGTAGCTTATATATAGCATTTAATCAAGTTGATGACTTTGTCTTTTCTACAATAATATGGAACCTACAACCTTTTCACCGACTGGTTCTCATTTTACATAAAACTTTGGCTTCACACGCAGATGAATAGGATATATTTGATAATATTTTTTTATTTCTAAAATCAAAAAAGTAATAACATTAAAAGCGGTTAAAATAAATATATTGTACCTAAGACTTTTCATTAAAAAGTTATAACGACTTAAAAACTGAAGAACTACGATTGCCGCAAAAACGCCCCATACAAAAACGACTGGCTTATGACGTCACTGGCCAGTTATTTAGCATGCATTATAAGGCAGTTTATTAAATATCTTCAGTACCTCTTTAAATATTGTGTTTAAGTTATATATTGCATATTATAATTTTTTTCATTTTTTTGTGTAAACTAAATTCATAATAACTTTTTTAATTTAACGAACAAAAAAATTAAACTTTTTTAGATGTTTCGATTAATTGTCACATGCCTTTTTTTTATTATAAGGCTTTTTTTAAACCTGCTTGACAGTTTTAAAATATTTTTTCAAAATATATCAACATCAATCAAATACCCTATTACATGCTAAACTCATATGTCGACTGCACGCTATTGAAAGAAGAAAACGTCAGAATTTTCACACGAATACGTCTGCATACGGTAAACGTTTTGCGTTTTTCTATCATTAGGTACAAGGTAGGTACAATACGTAGCGCATAAGGTAAACGTTTTGCAAATTTGTGTCATTTTTTCTCTTATTCACACACAAAAAAATAAAACTATAGAGAGTGATGCAGCCTATTATCTTTTCCACTCCTCGCTAACCTTCTGAACTGTCAATATTTAATTGGCTACACTACTTAGCATATAAGGTAAATGAAGACGGTACAGTCACTTCAGCTGTTTTATTTCAGTGCATATACATTTTATATAGAATCAATCTATTACATAAATGCAAAAAAAGATTAAACACAATTCCGTTTCAAATATAATTCAAGACGTACTAAAACTCTTCTATTTGATATCTTTATTACGTTGTTGCGTAACAGCTAAAAATAAATATGCAACGTAGCCAAAGTGCAACAGCTGTGAGCCGCTGAAACACTTCCTAGCGGGACAAATTAAAACTGTTGTTATCAACTACATTAATTATACCTTCTGTATAAAGACTACCCCGAATCGTTAAAAAAACACACAAATTTAAGATTATTCACCAAAATGTATTTTGTCACCTTCAAAGTAATCACCATTGTTTGTATTACAACTGTAATGATACCGGACTCACTCTTCCATACACTTCTCATAGACCGAAAATGGTATGGCATTTAATTCCCACTGCGAATTCCATTTGATGTCTTCAATTGAGTGTTCAATCGATCAGTCAGTGTCTTCAATTAATTCAATCAGTCATTAAATGCAATCGATCAAGTGATGCACTTTTTGCAAGAAATTAAGCTCCTTCGGAACCACTTGCGGCGACGCATCTCATGCACAAAACATTGGTTAAAATTCTATTAACAGTCATGTTACCAATGTTCAATTCTCGAGCCAACTCTCTAACACTGAATAAGAATAACAAAATTTTCAAGCACGAATTGTTTGATTTTTTCGATGTTATCGTCAGTGGTAGACGTTGAAGGTTGTCCGAGACGAGGCAAATGTTCAACCACTTCACGCTTCTCTTTGGACGATTTGTACCACTCGTATGCATGTGATTTTGGCCTATTCGAATCACCATAGCCCTTTTTTAAAGAATCGGTACAAGAAATTTCGTTTGAAACACAAAATTTAAGACAAACTCTATGTTCAACCAATTTATCCATAAAAAACGTTAAGGCGGACCTGTTACGACAGCTGCTGTATACACAGTAGCTGACGGATCTAGACCAAGCTAGATATTCAAGTTTAGCTTGGTAATTAAGGAAGGTGCTACAAACTTAACAAAAAAAAATTTTACCCATTTCTTTTAAGCGGTTGATTTTTTTAACAATTCCGGGTAGATTTTACACAGAAGATATTTGAATTCAGTATAGCGTTAAATGTGACTCATCATATTAAATGCAGGTGCGGCTCAGAGTACAAAATTGTGAGCAAGAACAGTTTCTTGAACTTTTCATTGACATTTGTGTGAAAAAAATTGGAATGAATATTGAAAAAGACCCAGACAGATATTCATTGACTGTCTGAAAGAAGACCTCGAAATAATTTACATTAAAAAATGAAAGAGAATGACAAAAAACAGAATGATACGGTGAAAACGGTGTGGAATCAACAAAGTTTAGGGCTCACCCTGCTGTCGCTCCACTAAGTTCCAAGAGAATAAAATTACAACAAAATCGGCTGTAGTACGCTTTCCAATCTCTTGGTAGAAAACAAACCTTTTCTAGGGTTGCATAGCGAAATAAAGAATACTTGTTGCGTTCATCTGTATGTCAGGGCCTCACGGTTTCTATAATTTTAGCAAGCAGATGCTTCAGATGAGAATCTAAATTATTCTCTAGCTAGATATTAAGAAAAATCTGTCAAATACGAGTAGAACTTGCACTATGAAGGTTCTATACACACTTAGGCGTTTAGAAACATTTAAACGTACATAGTATTGCTACTATATCTTTCATTGGCATTTAAACATGATGAATATTTAAAAATTATCAAGGTCTAGAATAATCGCTATATACAACCTTCACACGAGTTTCTGAAAACTATATTTTTTCAAAAAGTTGATTAGCTTCGGAAATAAAGGGGCGGAAGGAAATAGCCATATTTTTTGCATAATTTTTATACCTCTAAAGACACACTACCCAATATGAAAAGAAAAATTATTTTGACACCCCAATTATTAACCCTTTCAAAGCTGCATATGGAACGAAAAAACAATTTCGAGTATTAAATCCCCCATCCTTAAATTTCCATACGAATATTTGAGTGTGTTAGCGGCTGGTATTGACGTATTGAGATATGTGTAGATTAAAATGTTTTATTCATATATCAAATTGTTTCTGACAAAAACGGTTGCAACGGACAGAAAGACAGGCACGTGAGTGGTGTTATAAGAATTCATGAGTACAAAATTCCGCCCACTCATCCTTCAATTTCCATACGAATATATTAGAGTGTTAGCTGCTCGTATTGTTATTGGTTTAAATGTTTTATTAATATGTCAAATTTCAAGTTCCTAAATAAAATTATTTTTGATAAAAACGGTTGCGACAGACAGAAAGGCAGACACGTGAGGGATCTTATAAGATTCCGTTTTCCTTTTGAGATAGGGGACCAAAAAAAATTCAAAAGAACTACGTACACTATCTATTACTTAACATATACTAAAAAAAAATTCTTCGAATAACCACATACAATGGGTTTCCTACACTATCTAAAAATTTATAAGACAAAATAACCTCTAAAAAAAATTCATCGAGACAGATTAAACAAATGCGACTAAGAGACGACAAAGTCACACTATATATTTATTATTTATTTATCAACTTTTATGTATAGTACATGTGGCAGACTTATTGCTACATGAGCAATCTCTTCCAGTCAACATAACAATTGGTATTGAAATTTAGTTGGTAGACCGTAAGCGATTTTACATTGAAAATTATATATGGTACCTATATTAGAAAAAAAAATTTTTTAAAAAAATACAAAAGTATAAGTAATACAAACTATTGACATGATTTAGGATGGGAAAGACAGGAAAGGACAAAGGCACAAAGGAAAAGGTTTCAGGAGAGGCAGGACTTTTTCACTCGTTCTTTGAAAATGTTTAGGGACGTGATTTTCCTGGTGTCAGGATCCAGATGACCCCAAATTGGATAGTGAAGGATTTTTTGTAAGAGGTAGAGGTATGTTTAGGAATACGTAGGGTGAGTGAACTTTCAGATCGTAGCCCAAGGTCGTGAGCAGCCAGATCTTTAAATTTGCCTATAAGATAATTTGTGCTCTGAGGATTTTTTAATATATTAAAAAGAAGTATAAATATGTGAAGTTGGCATCGATCACGGATCTTCAGCCATTTAAGAAGTGACCTGTATTCAGAAATATGACCATATTTTCTAAGGCCAAAGATGTACCGGTTGCATAAATTTTGAAGATATTCCAACTTGTACAGATATTCTTCATTAACATCAGGATAGCACTCATCTCCATAATCAACTCCATTTTTTTCATACAGTTGATTTATTGTCAGAAATATACGACATTAAAAAATTTTTTTCCAGTAATTAATTCAAGTTTAAAATTTTCATATGAACATTTTAAAATGTTATATATACTATATCAAAGCGACTTCTGTACATGGAAAAATAATAAGATTCGTGAGTTCCAAAGTGAGTCAGCCCAAGCATGTGAGTGATGAACTGCGTAAACCAGGAGTTCCCAACCAGGAGGGTGCGCCTCCCAAGGGAGGCATAGAGAGATGTCAAGGGGGGTGGAAAGCGTTTGCATTTTAGAAAAAAAAAAACAAAAAATATACAAGCAACATTAACAAGTAACATTACAATGTAATGTTTAATTGACATGCATAAAATTAATGAAATTAAATATCATATTCACTATTATTACCACAAACTTGCGAAAAATTTGACGTTTTGGTGAACATTTTTTGTTGATAAATCAGTTTGAGTGTGTGAAATTATTGTGTCTCACTGTTAAAAGGTAAGTTTGTGTATTTACAAACTTCAGTTACCATTTTTATTTAATTTACTAAATCAAAGGAGAGGCATGAAAAAGTAAAGGGGGGGCATGAAAATATAATTTATAGTCCGGGGAGCCTCAACAAAAAAAAGGTTGGTAAACCCTGGCATAAACTATCTTTTTCTTAACATATACAAAAAAAAAATACTTCAGATATCCACATAGAGTGGTGTATCTAATTATCTAGAAATTTATGAGACACAATAACATCCAAAAAATTTCATCGAGACAAATTAAACACATACAACTAAGGGACAACAAACAAGGTTGTTATTTTTCACATAACAAACAAAATTAATGTACCAACAGCTTAGAAACTGGATTTTAAAAGGTTAATGAATTTTTTTGTTTTCCAATAATATTGATAAACCACCAGAAGGCTATATATAATGTGAGCAGATAACAAAGTTATTTTTAAACACTCTTTAGTTTTACTAAAGAAATAACAAGCATAAATTACTAACCCAACGATATTAGTGAAAAGAAATATTAATTTTTTTTTAGAATTCTATGTTCTGTTTATGCCCACAAAATCTGTGATAGCTAAATAAGGATTCTAGCACACCGACAATTGGACCTACTATTGCGATTCGTATTACAGTATGTATATACTGTATACTGTAATCGGTATAAATACGAAATGTTCATATGGATCGGACATACTGGCGCATGACATTCCACAGATGCCTTTTACACAATAAGCAACTTTCTGTCTCTATTTATAATGATAAAACTACTATAAGAGTAAAAGAAACAAAGTGATTACGAATGTACGTAGGCTATCCCATTCATTGCATAAACCCCGTCTTAAGAAAGAATGAAACAAAGAACATTCACATTATAGGTTCATATTCATAACATGTCATATTTTCGGATAAGCTAGTATCTCATATACTCGTATCTTGGGCTTCATACTAGATATTCTCAAGTCTGTCTAAACACCAATGCGTTTCGACATTTAGCATGCATATGTATTAAATGGTATATGAAGACCTTTGAAAAAAGGTTTTATAAAAATCGAAGAGTAACCATTCGATTTTATTTTTGTAACTTTTTGGTTAGCTTCATTGAAATAAGTAAAAGAGCAAAATATGAGAAATCCCGATATGTAAGAAGCAAATATTTAATTATAAATATGTTTCATGGCAAATATTTACGTAGCATGCACCCAACGGAACATCCGACAAGCAAGTATGCGTGCCGCGTACAGACTCGTATTTTGTAACAGGTATACATACCTATTATTTTTACATACTTTTAACAGGATGACCTAGTACAAAAAATACTGAAATCACAAGCCTCTATTTCGTCTTCTGTATATTGTTAAATATACTAATAAGCTCATTCAGTAAATACTACTCCGTCATTATTCAATACTTAAGATTTTTTGACAATTCCAAAACTAATAAAGTTTGATTATTGAATATATTTGGCGTTAATTTTGTAGAAATTCATTATTCACAATTAAATGAAACTACGTGATGTAGTATCATTTCTACTTTCTTTAAGTTCTTTACCACAACCTAGGTTACATTGTATTACAACATCTTCAAGTGGGCTATTAGCAACGATCTTCGCTATAATCTTTTAATCTTTGCAAATGTTGTAATACAACGAAACCTAGGTCATGATAAAGAACTTAAAGAAAGTAGAAATAATTTTGCATCACGTAGTTTCATTTAATCGTAAAAGTTTGATTACTCAAAAGAATTTCATTCGACATTACACATAAAAACGTATTTTCGAGATGTTTTCCAGACTTTTACATAGTCTCATTTGGAAATGGGAGGCGGGGGATACTTCGCAAATGATTTTGAAACTTAATACTTTATAAAAAGAGCTAAAAAATAAAAAGTGGTAAATGAAACCTAAACATCACCACCATAAAAGGCATTTCTAATGGTAATGTTGGACACGATGAGGAATTCCAGAAAAAAAATTTTTCATCCTGTTTCCCTAATAAATAGACCCTAAAAAAAGAGGAAACTTTTTTTGCCACATACTAGTAGAGGTTTTTATCTAAAACAAATATCTGCAAAATATTATATTTTGCACATTAGTCTAAAACTGTAAAATCTACAAGTGTGACAGATGGATGAACTTACACACAGACATAATAAAATTATAAGGAATCCATATTTTACTATGACACCCAAAAAATGCACAAAAAATGAACGGAAATAAATAAAAGACACTAATACATTCATATTCGGCATTCTTATGCGAAGAAAAATACAAAATCCGAACTATTACGCAGTAGATTAGTCTGTGACAAAAGTAAAGCAAACTATTTGTGTTCATACGCTATTGTTTAGGGCAATAAAGGTATTTAAGAAATAGTACAAAACGCATTTCTCTGTACATTAAATTTGCCATAGAAACAATAAAATATTAACTGAAGTAACCATAAAGTCTTATAAAATTTAAGCATTAGAAATTTTTTACCGTATTATAATCAATACGTTAAGAATAATTGCTGTTATCAGAATACGTTGGAAGACTGCAATAGTTAGTCATTAATCTCTTTTACAGAACCTATAGTTATAAGTAGGCATATAGAATGACTCACCTGCAAAATCATATCACCGGGCTCGATCCTCCCATCCAAAGCCACCGCCCCGCCCTTCATAATACTCCCCACGTAAATACCACCATCACCGCCCTTGTTACTTTGCCCCACAATAGATATTCCCAGAAAATTCACTGTATCCATGTTCAAAGTCACTGTTATAATATGCATAGACATTGTTGAATCCGTTATGGATGAATACGAGGATGTCCTCGACATGACCTGGGGTCTCTGCTTCCTCCGCCTCTGAGGCCGCTTCCTCGAGCTGACCTGCAGATGAGACACGCTGCTGCATTCCGTCAGAGCTCTGTCCACCGACGCGTTCGTGTGACGCCCTGTTGAAGTCGTTATCTCGGATTGGCTATCGAATAAACTCGTAGAATCCAAATCTGAACTCAAAACAGAAGCCGTCTCGTATTCAAGATTCCTATTGCCGTACTTCGAGTGACCGTTTATTCGTAATCCTCTATATTTGTATTTATCACAGGAAACTCGATGGCCCGGTCGAGAGCTGATGGTGCTATCGGTGTCTGTACACTGGTATTGATCCCTCGTATTGATAGGAGCCAAGTTATTGGCGCCCTGTCCAGTTTTCGTCTTGCCAGCTGCGTTGCTATCTGTACACTGAGAGGCGCCGTCGGAAGGATTGGAGCCTTCTGCGGAAACTAGCCACGAAACGACGCGACCATTGAAGCACGGCAAATGAGCATGATCGTCTATAATTTCCTCTTTCACAACACCAAAATCATCGTCCATTGATTTAAAGAAATATTTGTAGTTCGGCCTGTTCAGTTGATTCTTGAAGTCGATTAGTGTCACTTTTTCGGGCGATATTGGTATTTTAACGAGGTACGGAGTTTCCTCATCGTCTATGTAGTATATCACCTTTGTCTCCTCCATCTTTTAAAGCATTTATTATATTTGTTACGAATTTTTTTACATTGAAAACAACTCCCTACGGCGATCTATAAATATCGTCACCCATCACAAAAATGGCGATTAGTTGGTAAGGATGTCAATCGTAACTATCGATATAATAAGTCATTTGAATTTGTCGATTATTATTTACTATTTTATCAAAACAATTTTGCAATAATAACTTCAAGAAAATATTGTTATATTTATAATATTTCCTTTAAGTTAAATACTTCTCCAAATACAATGATAAATTATATGATGTCGTGAAAAACTTAAAAGTAATTGAAATAAATTTTAACGTAAGTTTAATTTTAAAATAATATATTAATTGTACAGAACTGCACATTTTATAAACGAGCATTTGCTACAATTATTCCATTTTACGTATTTAATACATTTCACATGTGCTTTAAACAAAATAAAAGATCAATATTCCGTGGCATACAGTTTCAGTTATATTTAACATCAGTAAAAAATTACAAATAATAAAAGTTTTAAACAAGTTAATAAATTTTAGATAATTACATCATTTATCGAATATTTATAGTTAGGAATGTAGATAAAATAAAGTAAATATATACTATATCAAATCATATGACTGAACTGCTCGATTTACATTATCACATTACAAGTCGCAACACTAGTGATTAGTCCATTGAACTCCCACGATTTGATGGATTTCGATTTTGATTGATGTCTGTTCGTGAAAATCTTGAGTCATGAATACAAAATTTCTAGAAAGATACCTGAATAGATTATAAGCATATTACATTTTTCAAGTAAAGTTTGTATTTAGGTTTATTATGGTTTATGCTATAAAAATAAGTAAAATATTGTAATCTGTGATAATATGTCAATAATAAGTGTGTCAAATTAAATTATGACCGTTTATGATTAATGCAACTAATCATATTTATGTATTATTAATTGATGAAATTTAAAAAAAAATTATAAATTAACTTATTATTTTTAATACTTTAGATTTATGTAGGTAACTATTTAATAAACAATTAGGGAGTCCAGTTTATATAGTTGATAATTTTATAACATTGGTTTCATTTAAAACTTGCCGCTTAAATATTTAAATATGAGGTAAAAATATATCCCGTATAAAAGGATTTATATTTATTAAATCCATACCAAGGTATTCACATTTAAAATGGGATAGAAATTTATACATTGTCTTCTATATCCAAATAAAAATTGAAAAATTTGACGTTTTGACTGTCATATGGATAATGCACGTGTAGAAAATGTTTTTATGTTTATAACGACATAATAATACAAAATGTTGATTCTGAACAGAGAAATCGACATTTTTGTCGGCAGTAAAATAGGTTCCTTCAAACGTACGTACATATTATTATTAATTCATAAGTTAACGTCATTGGAGAGATATGATTCTTTGGAAAATTACAATTACTTATTGCTATGAAAGTTTGTTTATTGTCTTGGATCTATTTTCACCATTAAAGTATAATCCAGTAAACCTGTTGTACTTTTATAATTTAACTATAATTAAAATTATAAGAAAGTTGTTTTTGAAAGAAAAGCAACATACTTATTTACAATTTTATTTATGTGGTACATCAATTTTGTACAGTAAAAATTAGCATATCACGGTTATGTCAAATGAGGTTCTATTTGAAATGGTTAAAAAAACTCAACCAAGTGTACTTGAGCAAAGTTGTCTTCTCCTATTAAAATTTACTTAATTGAAAGTAAATTTGTACTAAATATTGTTTTGACAGTATCGGGCGCCTTTCACTATTTACTTTATAAAAAAAAACTGATTCAATATAATATTTCCCATAAATATAGTACTTTTGCATAATTGCCATGTTTGTATCACTAAAATTAAATATATATATACAAATATTTAATAGTTACTAAACGTCAGAAATCTATGAAATGTTAAAAAATTAAATAAAAAAGAAAATGTTTGAAAGTTGACAGCTGATGGCTATTTGTTCTTAGTAAAGGGGTGTTATAAGATGATTTCTTTTTATTAAAAGAACTGCAAATAATTGTTTTTTATATAGGTACATCTTTATTTGTGAAAAATGAAAGAGAAGTTTTCACTATTGCTAATCTACGCTTATACTGTGAAAGTAATTAATTAAAAGTAGAGTGCCAACGAGTGCCACCGTGCTCATGCACGTACTAACTAAATTTGCCACGAGCACGATGGCACTTGCGAAATCAGTTTCTGTTTAGCGCGCGGTAGGGGAGGTCGCTCGCAAGCATTGCTAAATTTTATCTTTCTACGTGTTACATAAAGTTCAAATTATAATATTATTAGTAATTACAATATAAAAAGGATCCAGGAAAAGAAAATTTTTAACTCATAATGTCGGAATATGAAAATAATTCGAGTGAAAATGATCGTTCTTCAAGTTGTGAAGAAAGTGATAGTGGGAGTGGCATTGTGGTGCGCTCACAATTTGGCGTAATGCAAATTTTGAGTGATAGTGATAATAGTGACGATAACAATTATTTTGCTGATACGGAGGATGTACCGGACTGCGAAAATGACGATGTGGCCCTTGATTTCAGTTTTTGTTCACAATATATATTTCCATAATTTTCTTTGTATTTCATTATCCTTGTAAAAGATTCCTTTGGCATTTTTAAGTATATATGAGTAAAAAACAATGGCACTAAAGCCGTTAATAATGTTTAAAAAAATTAAAAATTCACAGGATTTATTCATTTATAATAAATATATCTGGCATCAAGAGATTTGATTGTATTTCTGGAACTATTAGGAAGATGAATAAGTGGAATTGTTATTGTTGTCATCTCCGACTACCTTTGAATTCACTGCTTTTATCCTTTTGATACCTTCTTAATACCTGAACCGTCTATATACAGATGTCCTATAATTCAACTTCAAGCAGGGTGCAAGTGTTGGCCAATTTATTGTATAGTATATTAACATTTTCAATTAATTGTTAATATCATGAAAACAAAATGGTTTAAATTTTTTTTTATATTTTTTTTATCGATAGTCATAAACTGGCCTACACCTGTACCCGGCATGACGACGAACTTTAGGACCCTGTATACTTAATTATTCAAACTGCAAATAGAGGAACCAACTAAATCTGAAAAACTGGATATAAAGAATCTTTCATATATGCTTTCTGAAAGAGATTCTCGTGGTCTCTTTCTATGCTTTTACCCTTTAGTCCAGACTCCTGGCTTATCCTACTTCGTTTTTCGGTATATCTATAAGATTAATTTAGATTTTTATAGCAAGGTTGTGTTTGGAGTTAATACATTATGATTTTTCTTTTCTGTTAAGTGATTAATTTTTTATTTACTCGATTTATAATTATATAAAGTTGTTGAAAATTTTTTGGATACGTCAGGAATTTTATAAAATATGTTTGGGGCATTTTAATAGTTAATTTGTTGGTAGATCTCCATTATCATAGTATCATTAAATTTTACATGAGGTTTGAAATATGTATATCGGTCAAAGGGATATGTAATCCGATTGTCGTAGAAATCTACATTCTTTTTATGTTTTTATACATTCTTATATTATGTATGTATAAGACAATTTCAACAGTAAGTGCGTCCAGTACATGAAAACAAACACATGATATAGAGTCGTTATTACCGATATGATACAAGGAAAAATTTTTCGGAAAAAAGGTCGCTTAACACAGTATTTTCATCATAAGTATATTGTCATTACAGCAACACCAAACCACCCCGATCGTTACAGCAACACCAAACCACAACAGTCCCGGGAATTCTCAGTACTCACTTCCAGGACTAAATAATTTATTTCTCTGTACTTTCAGGAATTAATCATTTCTGCTTAGTTATAAATTCTACATCATTTAACAATCAGTTCTGATTGAAGATTTCATGCCGCATTCTCCGTTTTGTCTTTTATTTGATTGTGTGCTCTTACAGAGTTGTGACCGTATGTCTCAACTCTAATTGAGAAATTTTGAATGCGGGAAAAAATCGCAGAAGTGTATTCATTCTTGAAATAGCCCAGAAATTTCTAGGAATTTTTGCAGATTTCCTGTAATTTTTTTAATAATTTACCATATTAATTTATATTAAAATATTTCCTTTGGTTTTGCTCTAGTTGTAACAAATTTAGATGAGGTGAAATAACTAAAAAACTAAATAAGAATACTATGTTATCTATACTAATTTTGTGTGAAAACCCTATTACCTGAACTAATTTGTCAGCCCTATTTATAATGCATTAAAAGCAATTGTGTTTCAAGATTCATTCTACTTAGGAAATACAGATTTTTCTTCTGAAACTCCTGGAAAAATTATGGAATTTCATTTTAATAACTTGTGGCAACCCTGCATGAGCACTTATTGTGTGGTGCCAAATGAAAATAATATGTTTAAGTAAAAGTATGTAAAAATACATCAGAGAGACGTGTTCCGTTATTAGATTACATTTGGTCTTTAGCTGGCTCTAAGCTCTAACTAGCTATAGATTAATGAAACCTGTACGAGTGAGCACTCCAGAAATCCATTATGTTATTCAACATCGATCGAAGTCTTCAATCAATCAAATCAAATGTTACTTACAAATTGATGACTGCTTTATATAACCTTATGGATCAAATCGTAATTTGTTCAGTGTACTCCGATAAATTATATTTTCAATGTCACACCGTAACCACTCACTACCCATCCCTCCTCTAAGAAATGAGAAAATCATCATGTCAATAGCAAATAATAACAGGCAACATGCAGTTTTTATTACAAAACTGACGTTGTTTACCAAAATCGTGAATACCAAATGTCCCTGTAAAGGAAGATGATGATTTGAACCCCCCTGGTTGTGATTTGAACCCCCCTGGGTGTGATCCCCCTGATATGCGAAATAAATGACTAACCGTTTTTATTTAAATATTTATATACCTTACTAGTAGATCATTGTACTGATTGTCATCTCATTTTTCCATTTCAGACGTAAAATTCAATTCGGATCCCACAAAAAACACTAAACGCATGATCGAAAACCTTCAAAACATAAAAACGCTGCAAAAGGAAGATGAGATCACGAGCCTTGCCTGGGGCAACAAAGAGCAGACTGAGATACTTGTCGGTCGACAGAATCGACAGGTCCAAACCTTCAGCACCGTGGAGAGCTACCTGAATCTTAGCATTGTCGCAGACTATGCCGAGGGACATATTGTGGGCTTGGGAAAGTGTAATGGATCCATTGTGTCAGCTTTGTCGAGTGGTGTTATCAATCTGTGGCACAAGAAAAAATCCAAAAGGATATGTATTAATACGGGTGGGCCTTTAGACAGAATGAGGTGCTGTCCTGACGATGAAACTTTAGTTGCTACAGGTAATTTCTTTTTGGTATATGAAATGAAACTTTATGAAAATGGGTCTATTCTAATTAATATACGTTGATTGCTTCGTAACGAATTACTATTGACGCATTACTAATAAACTGCATTAGATATACATATGTTTAGACTCGTCACCTTCTGAGTTATATGATTTTCGCAAAATATAACATAACTGCTGATGTGGAATGTGTCACTTGTTTTTAAAACACGTGATTTTATACTTTTATCTTAGGGTTCATGCTATAAAAACCTAATTTAATCTTATAGATACGCGGAAAAACGAAGTAGGATAAGCCTGGAATCTTACATTATTCGTGGTATAAATTACTGGAGTCTTACATAGTGTACCATGCTATAAAAATCTAAATTAATCTTATAGATATGCCGAAAAACGAAGTAGGTAAGCCAGGAATCTTACATTATTAGTAGTATAGATTACAGGAGTCTTACATAGTATAACCATGCTATAAAAATGTAAATAAATCTTATAGATATGCCGAAAAACGAAGTAGGATAAGCCAGGAATCTTACATTATTAGTAATATAGATTACAGGAGTCTTATATAGTACAACCATGCTATAAAAATCTAAATTAATCTTATAGATATGCTGCAAAAAGAAATAGAATAAGCCAGGAATCTTACATTATTAGAAGTATAGATTACAGAAGTCTTACATAGTACGACCATGCTATAATAATCTAAATTAATCTTATGGATATGTCGAAAAACGAAGTAGGATAAGCCTGGAATCTTACATTATTGGTAGTATAGATTACAGGAGTCTTACATAGTATAACCATGCTATAAAAATGTAAATAAATCTTATAGATATGCCGAAAAACGAAGTAAGATAAACCAAGAATCTTACATTATTAGTAGTAGAGATTACCGGAGTCTTACATAGTACAACCATGCTATAAAAATCTTAATTAATCTTATTGATATGCCGAAAAACGAAGTAGGATAAGCCAAAAGTCAGGACGAAAGGGTAAAAGTATAGAAATCACGTGTTTTCAAAACAGATGACTCATTCCACAGGGTGATTTAGTAACTACTTGTTTTATCAAATTCTGTTACAGTGACATCGTCTAGGTTAAGAAATGCTACTAAGTATAACAGGTACTTATCACGAACCAAATTTAAGCTAAGTTTTTGTAGCGATACAGTTACATCAAAACGTAATACTAACTGACACAAATGAACTTCCCTTCATTCAGGCTTAGGAACTTAAAACTGACAGCATTAAACGTACCTATTTGTTTGTATAAATGTGGTTAATATTGTGTTGTGTGGAGTTATGGAGTTATGGACGTCCTGGACGGGGTCGTCTTCAATTGAGTCTCGACTTTGTTTAATAGACCATGCCACTTGTAAACCATGGTTTTACCAAGGCAATGATCTCCGTAAAAACGTCCATCGTCCATATAATGATAGTTTCAGAAGTTTTTCCTTGCCTGGTGAGGAATTTAATAACAGCGCGTATTTCAATTCGCCCCGTGTTCGCAGTTCACTTGCAGATTTACTTCTTTGAGGGATGATTATTCATTAATGAATTACGTTAGCGACTTGACATTTGATGTATATTTATTTATTATTTCTGCAAGCTTAGAAAACTAAGTATACAGTGGCAGACTTATTGCTACAAGAGCAATCTCTTACAGTTAACCACAATGAATTAAATGTGAACGTTAAGTGCTGTGGCAGACTGTAAATGATTTTTAAACATTAATTAATTCCACATAAAATATATAATACTATGTGATAATAAAATAATATTAATTAAAAACCAAAGCAAAACGACACTTCAGGAGTAGGGAGGGACAAGGATGGGTTACAATGGAAGGGATTAGGATCTGCCAAATTATAATAGATAATATATTTTCAGGCGACTTTTGAACACAGACAACGAGGGTGCACTTTGTATATTTGTAGTCAGTTCATTCCACAATCGAGTAGAATATATGGTAAAGGGTTCTCCGTAAAATTCCGTTCTATGTTGGGGAATTAGGAGGATATACTTATTTTTGATCGTAATTCGAGGTTATGGGATGACAGGTATAGGAATCTAGATTTAAGGTATGAAGGTGTAATGGTATTATTGAGGATATTATATACAAAACATAGAAGATGAATGTTGCGTCGATCACGAATCTTTAACCATTTAAGACGTGAACCATACTTGCATATATGGTCAAATTTTTTAAGACCGAAAATTTATGGAATACACAGGTTTTGAAGTCGTTCTAAGTTGAAGCCGTTTGAGAAATATTTTGAAGAAAGTTTTACGACTAGCATCATATACTTGAAAATGCCATGAGAAATGTTGATCAATTAGTAGGCCAAGATCTTTTACAATTAAAATAAAAGGAATAACATAACTGTTAATCAATAATTGTGGTAACTCAGATATAGATATTTTTGACAAAAGTTTCTAACTACCGATAATAATAGCCTGCGATTCAAAAGACCCTGCCTACCGGCTCACTGACTGATCAAATGTAGGTCTGCATTTAATACATCAATGCATTAAGAGATTTTATCGACATTGCAGTGAGAAGAATCTTGAAGATCATCAGCATATACATGATGTTTGGAGAACAGTTGTTTAACTACAGGATCAATGAAAATATAAAAAAGAAGTGGTGAAAGAACACCACCTTGAAGTACTCCGGCAATGAGACTGGTCCACTCTGAGTAGTTTTCAGAAATTTTGATTGCCTGTTTACGGCCACGAAGATAGGAATTGAATCAATCAAGACATGGTTGCGACAAATTTAATGATTTAAACATATGTATCAAAATGTCAACGTCCACGGAATTGAAAGCATTACTGAAGTTCAATAATATAAGAACAGATAGTTGGGTATAGTTCATGGCTAGGCGCACATCATCAGACACTTTCTGTTGAAGTACTATGCCCTGACTTAAAACCAGATTGCAGGGAATTAAGTAAACTTAGGGTATTTAAAAAATTAACAAGTTGAGAATGTACAACCGCTCAGACTTTTGATAATAGTGGTAATATAGATATAGGTCGAAAATCTTTGGTCTGGTTAGAGGGTAGATGTTTTGGGTACTGGAATAATATGCGTTCTTTTCCGTTCACCAGGGAACGTTGACGTTAATCTGCAAGTATTAAATATGGCAGTGATGGTGGGTGCTATGGTGTCAATGATAGGGTCAAGTTTGTCTATACTTATACCGTCACAGCCAGCGGATTTCGATTTAATTTCGGGAAGATTCTTTTTGACTTCTGATTCTGAAATTTCCGAACTAATAAAGGAATTATCACAGAGCGATGCAGGCAATATGTTGTTCAGAGTTTTCAACTTCACTGCAGCGTCTAGGATAATAGGCGGAGTATATACCTCTAATGAGTTCCTAATTAGCGGGGTACCACGAAAGACTTCCGTGGACTTTTGGAACCTTCGTATGTTTTTAATACTGTCAACATAAGTTTTTTTTTAGAATATATGCTTCCTCGAGATTCTTTCAACTTTGCTATGAACTGACTTTTTCTATTTATATTAATTGTTGCTGGTCGTCTTTTCTTTTTCTGTCTCTCAAGTACCAATCCATAATGTCTATAGTTTATTCTATAGTTTATTGACTGTGTAGTTGTGTTAGGAGGACCTAACACCACCTTATTTGTTGTAGAGTCGTTAAAATGATTTGCTGTTTGTTTTTATTCCCACGGTAAAAGAGGTTAATGAAAGATAAACTAATGTTATAGTCGATTAATGTTGCCATTTTTGAAATTTTTTTTATGTAATTTTAAAATCATTTTTTATCCATGCAGCTAGGCAAAAATTTTTTTATTTATGTTCAAATGTGCTAAAAACAGAAAAAATTACTTAATAACAAGAATTTGAATTAAAAAGCAATAACTGAATAAATTTATTTTATATTAACTTTATATATAAATATCATCTTCAGAAGTTAAATAAATTTCTCCTTAATCAGGCGGCAACGAGAATGATTTGAAGATATGGAAGCTCGGTGAGGAGAAGGCTGTTTTCCAGGCAAAGAACGTTGCCAACGATTGGCTGGAGCTGCGCTCTCCGGTTTGGGTCTCCGATCTTTGTTTCCTGCCCAACACCGACGGACATATTGTTGCCACTTGCTCCAGATACGGATTCGTAAGGTTATATTTACTATTTTATTCCACCAAAACATTAAAAGAATTACATTATCTGATGCTAAAAGGTCAAAAGTTGTCGCTAAAAGTTGTCGTCGCCGTGGTGTATTGGGTTGATCACAAGGCATACGGCCTTTGACGATGCGACGCAGCACGGCGACCCGGGTTCGATTCCTGGCCGTTCGTCGAACGGGGCTGGACTGGTGTTGTGGTTGGCTGTAAGAGATTGCTCTTCTAGCAATAAGTCCGCCGTATGTATCAATCAGATACATTAAAGTAGTAAATAAATAAAAGGTGCCATGAGGCGTCTGAGCCTTGTTGGTTACTTGTCATTGTTAGCTGGTTTTTGAAGTTGCCAGTTCAATTTAATTTGGACGCCCAGTGTTTGGAGGTTGTCAAATCAATGCAGTCTTGGCTGTCACGCTGAAGGGTTGCCTTCCTGTTTGGAGTTGAGCATCTTCTTACACATCCATAGGTTTCTCATTCATTGCACATAAACGTCTGTGTCTTGATGTCACCATTATCAAAGAATTATCGTAGAGTTTACGGAGTTCGATATTATTTCTTTAGTTTAGCCGTATCCAAAATTGCAGCTATAGAATATCTCTTCATTGTAACTTTTTAATTTTCTTTTAAGCTGTCGGGGGTTTTTTTTAGATGTTCTTTTTATCTTGATTGTATATTTAATTTTGTTCTTGTTTATTGTGAGTCGGAACAGTTCCTGCTCTTCTCTGTGATACCCTCTAGTTCTCCCACCTTCATTTGTTTTTAGCATCATTATCTCATTTGCAAATGCCAAGCTCTACATAGTTCTGTTAAATAGAGCCCCGCCAGAATCGGAAGTATAGTTTTCTCTGCTCGCTGGTATAGTGAGAGAATTATTTGAAATGTAAAGTGTCATCTCCCATTTTCTTCTACATTTCCCCATGCACTCAACTTGAACAGTTTTGGTGTTCTTAATATTCTTGCTTATTGCTCCTTTTACTGTTCCTTTGTTACGTTCCTTTGTAATTTCTTTCTGTGTTATCGAATTGTACTCAATTAATGTGACAATATTTTTTCGATTCCCAGATATGATATTTATATCGCGAGAAAGTCACGGAAACACAGAAAAAATATAAGTTTTGCACTACGAATTAGATAATGGGAACATACTGTTCAAAATCTCAGGAAAACTCACTGAATACTCAAATAATTCTGGAGTATGCCCCTACTGAAACGCAGAATTGGCGGTTATCTTATTTGACAGAAAGCAACTGTCAAAATTGAGGTATAATGTTACGATACGTGAACAGCCACAGTTTCGTTACTTCGCTACCACTAATTCGGACAATATTGCACACTAAATGAGGGCTACATGAAAATGTATGAAATCTGGTAGTTATCAAAATGGTAAATAATGTATAAATGAAAATGGTATTAAACCTAATACAATGGGACGTTTTTTTCGTAAATAATTATCGTAAACTTCCTGAAATTTGTTTTAATAATTTGGTTTATGTGTAACGTAAATAACAGTCAAACAGTCAAAAAACAATACTCGCAATATAGACTATCAACATATATAGGTCCAATACATAAAGCCAAATTCTAGTAAGTTATGCCACAATCAATTCCAATACACAGAGCTAAAGTTTGTAGTATGGGAACAGCATGAATACGGGAAGATACACTGTAAACGAAGGAACATAACGTACTGCAGTATTGCAGCGTGCACGCATGGGCCACTACTTGGCTAAGGTGGCATCGCTATTCATCTCACACACACTTGACAAAAAGGCGTCTATCCGTCTCACTCACACTTCGTAAAAGTGGCGTCACTAGCCGTTTCACTCACATTTGTATTTTAAAATTAAAAACTTAGAGAAGGCCTAGCGTGCATTAGTAATATTATCAGTAAATTCGAGTATTAACTTGAAATCAGGATTCTTGACTTGAACTCGAATTCAGATTTCTTGCTGATTTTTCCAAGAACTGTTACAACTTGGCCTGCTCCTGTTCTTGGCTTGATGTAGAATTTTAGGACATCTGTATATTTCCGTGACACTTCCACCTATTGTGCCTGCGCTACTTACTTAGCGTGCGACTTTTTTTTATCCATTTGGTGACTCTTCCTTCTATTATTTCTAAATTTACCCATTGTGTTTAATCTGCCTAATGTGGGATAAGTTATATTGAATAAAATCTTGATTTTTGATGTTTATTATAAAGAAGACAAACAATAAATAACCAATAGTATTTTCGAAGAAAAATAACTTATAGATAAATAAACTAAATTGTCATAAAATTAAATTTTCGAAAACAACAAATCACACAATACTTTTTCTGTTTTTAAATTCTGATGAAAAAGTTTCATGTATGTAAGTTGGAATAAACTATAATAATTAAAAACATTAAATTTGGTATTTATTTAATGAATTTACAATTCATAAATAACCTCTACCACTGGTGGTCATTTCTACATAAATAACCTCTACCACTGGTGGTCATTTTTACATAAATAACCTCTACCACTGATGGTCGTTTCTACATAAATAACCTCTACCACTGGTGGTCATTTCTACATAAATAACCTCTACCACTGGTCGTCATTTCTACATAAATAACCTCTACCACTGGTGGTCATTTTCCTTTACTAAAGCGACATTTACACGATGACAGTACATGTGAAAGTTGCTGTTGTGACCGCATTACTACCACCAACTGTCGTTGTGTGTACACAGGTAAAGTCCACAATATCATGGCAGAACACTGTCGCGAACACGAACTGCTACCGTATAAACATCTCTTTATATCTTCAGTGTCATATGGTTACCATATTATTATCATTGCTATGATAATATTCTTTGACAGTTCGACAGTCCTGTTTGATTTTCCTGTTGCGTAATTTCTTTTCAGACATTGTTGCCTGTAAATGATTGTTAATGTTCAATAAATAAATTTAATTGTATTATAAATAATCATATATGGCAATACTGTATAATTTTTTTGAAGTAAAACGCACGCTTGACTTGGGGAGTAAGCTGGTGAATGCGTGACGAGAACGTTACGAAAGGTGTGATCGGGCGAGGCGAACGGAAGTTGAGAGGGAGATATAAATTAGTGAAGACAAAAAGAGAGAGAGTTACGTTTCGTATATTACTGTAGGGACAAGAGAGAGGGGTGCGCGTACACATTTTCTTTCTCTCTTTCTCTCATAGCGAGTTATGTTTCGTATATCTTAGACAAAGTGCAAGCCTATTGTCTGTATCACACTGTAGGAGCAAGAGAGAGCAGTGCACGTGCACATTTTCTTTCTCTCTTCCTCTCATAGCCAGTACATGAAATATATATATATATATATATATATATATATATATATATACATACATATATATATATATATATATATATATATATATATATATATATATATGCGAGTTTGCTAGCGTTACGCGAATGGTGATTTTTTTGTAATTTAATTTCGTTCTTGAACAATTTTATAAATTATTATTTTGTTCAATACATTAAATATTCTACGTTTAAAGTGAATAAAATTGTAAATTCATTTTAAAGTTCATATTTTGTGAATTTGAAGTTTTACTTCAGTCGTGTGGTCTAAAGCACACTCGTTTTTTTTTTAATTTGCTTATTCAAAACATAAAAGGTGGTAACAAGATTTGCACTTTTAAGTTATTTTTAATAACCCTTAGCCATGCTATGAATTTAGAATCTTTGAAAACAGTTTTACATTACGTAATGTAATGTAAAATTCTTCCAACAAGTATAATCACATATTATCGAGAGTCTATCGCAATTGAAACTGCGAGCAAAATATGAAGTATTATTATTAATTAATTTATTGTTATTAAACTACATAAGTTACTAACATTAACTTCTGATATATGAAGTCAAATTTAAACAAAAAGTTAAATTCTTTCACAGATTGTATGATACGCGAGCACAGAGAAGGCCGGTCAGTAACGTGGATTTTAAGGGTTTGGCCGCGACGTGTATCGCTCCCAGCTTCGGTGAAAGGTTTTATTTTATACTCATCTTTTCTACTTATTTAAGACGAAACAAAAATTGAGGTTACATGTGTGTCTCTTTGCATGATGGATGTATTAAGTCATTGAGAAACGTCTTGTCTCGTTTCGTTAGCACTGTTACACGTCCTGGAACGAGACAACTTGTAATAATTAGCAATGTGCAGCATTGAATTTCTTTGTAGATTTTCATATTACGTACAAACAGTGGCACGCAGTGCATTATAAGCAATTACACGTAGCTTGCCCTGACCATTAACATACATACATCACATATTTACGAAAACATAAACATATTTAATTTGTAGCGTTCAAGTGAAATCCATACTTCAATATATGATTTGTAGTTTGCACGCACAAAGCAAACATTATGTGCAATTTTAGATAAAACGTACAAACTTCATTACAAATACTTCTTGACTGGGAATTGGTCCACATTAAATTAAAATTCATTACCTCACTTCAGGTCATCAGTTCATAGACCTAAGGTAAGCTGGAATTTATGAGATTACTTTGTCTATATTCAGACTGAAACAATCCTGTGTTTATTACACACACAAGCAAAGAATCATTGTGTTGTTATAACGCTGTTAGTTTTTGCTCTCATTCTCATATGTATCTCGTTCGTAAGACAATTTTATAAATAATTTTAATAGTTTTCCGGTTTTTAAATACATGTATTATATTTCCTCAGTGAAATACTTGTAGTGTTTTCTTTGTGTATTAAAATTATTATTTTATTAGTTTATTTTTTGACATGCATTTTCGTCTTGAAAGTAAACAAAAAATGGTGACTATTGAATGTTGCTGTTTATTACATGATTAAGGTTAAGTTTTCAATTTATCTTTTAGTGAAAAAAATATTATAATTACGAATGGTAGATTTAAGCCAATTTTCAAATTAGACGTTCATAATAAATCTAGTGTACGGCATTTTCACAGTAATTTTTAATGATTAGTATTTGTCGCTGATCAGATGTTGTTGCATTTTAAATAAAGGTTTTGCTGGCCTTGGTTATTATTCGGAACTGAATATAGTAAATGGAATAAAGGTAGTGTAATTTGACAAATTCTGGTAATTTTTTACCAGAATTTGTCTAATTTTTATGCTAATTCTAAAAAACATTTATCGTGCACAGTAAAACTACAAAATTTTAGCTCTTCACGTGTAGAAATTTGTATCGAGGGGCAACTACCTATTGCGAATCGGGAACATAACGACATGGGAATACAAATAATGTAAAAAGGTTAATAGATACTATTGTATTTTTAGATAAGCGAGAATTAGTTTTTCATGGTTATGATTAAAGTCATAGTTGGATAAGTCGGGGTAATTACGTTGAGTGTTTATTGTTTTTCCCTATGATTCAGTTATTGAGACATATTTTCATTCTATTACACCTTCAATGCCATTTTCAGGGCTATAAGGTCACGGACACTTGCATGCGTGTTTGTATATCTATATAATGCACTACACGCCATTGCCTACAATATGTACTTATATAATTTTATTGTAGCTATAATGGTTTAAAAGTTTAACTCGAAAACTCAAATGTTATTTATCATTATCCACACGTAGTAAAAATATATTTTATATCCTATATTCGTCTGACACTATAAGCTATACAATGGTGAGAATTTCATATAAATCAGATCAACCATTATAACCAAACCGTTAAAAACACACAAACAAACAAATTTTACCTCTTCACAATATTAGTTCTCCTCGAAATACTTCCAATAATGATATAAATTATTTTGTAAACCGTCAGGCAATAAAGGGTTAAGTAACAGTGTCGAAACATCAATTAGCATAAGAGGGATGCGTAAAAATAGCTCTTTGATTTGTGAGACGCTGTGTATTCTAAGAGGCAGTTCTTGTCGGCGTATTTAAGCCGTTCTCGTCTGTGATATATATTTAGAAAGTTATGATTTTTTTTAGGCAAATTGTCATTAATATTATCATGT
>JAYKKI010000030.1:19882500-19990000 GCA_039881145.1 Druceiella hillmani | reverse complement strand
TAATATTTTTATTTGTTATAACTTATCGCAAAATTTTGTACATTATACTCCGAGAATGAATTTAATAACAGAACGAGGATATTGCCAAATAGATAGTATAGTTACAGTCATGGAATATATGTTATTATAGTTTGCATTGTGATTATTGTTTTGTTGCTTTAGAATAGTGTTTTAAATTGTTTCAATTATTAATTTTTAATAATACAAAAAGTGTAATCGTTGTCGTACGAATCCGATATGTCTTACTTAAAGTTTAGTCTAAATAATAGAGACAATGAAAAATGTTACCAAAGACAAACCCTCAAAAATGTAACGTTAGTCTCGAATATGGCGTATCTAATAAAACATATTATCGTTTATTTCATTTACAAATAAAATATGGTTACCCTACATATTGTATATGGTTGTTTTTATTTGTTAAATTAGTATTTTTTGCATCTGTCATAATCTTGAATTGAGCAAATGTACCGGAATTGTATGAATTGTTCGGTATATTAAAAGTCACAGTTATCATTCAATGAGTAGGCGTATTCCATAGCACTCAAGTTATTTTAATGATTCCACAACATGATTTTTCAAACAATAATGAAAAATAGTGATTGAGCGTCAATGATATTGTTCAACGCCAGTATTTAATATTAAGTTATGATAAAGGACTAGGAATATTTTTTTAATTTTAATATTAAATACAATAAAATAAAGCGAGTTTCATTAAGGCACAACTAATGTTGATATGGTACTGTATTCTATAGTTGTGTAGTAAGTTGTGTGTAGTTGTGTAGTTTAACAGTCAGCAAGTTTTCATTTGTTCTGCCTTGTTACCTCTTACATGACATCTAACCGATATAGTAGAAATGCAGTGTAACATAAAAGATAAGATACGACCGATTAAGGGTTAAATAATACAAAAAATATATTTTAACGGATGTTTTCTGGAAGGTCTCGATGTTCATCAGATCTCCCGACAGGATGACCTGAAATTTAAAAACTAAAAACATTCATAATATATATAATTCACGATCATTCAGTTTATCTTTGGCGAGTTTAACTTAATTGAAAAAAAAATTTCTTTGACAAGTTCGCTTTTTACTCATAAATAGGTGACAATAGATCTTTAATAGTACTTGAGAGAATCTTTTGCAAATAAAACGCCACTAGGTTTTTTTTAAATCTATAAAAAAAAATGGTGATTTCCACAATTAAAAAAAACTATTTTAAAGTTTTTTATTTTAATTCTAAAATGTTTTTTTAATTAGCTGTTTCTGCACTATATAATTAGCCTTTTGTCACTTTGGCTGACCTTCTGATATGCTTTTTTCTTTTGCGCCTCTTTTGAAGGACTTGCTGTATAGTGCTTGCGTCATTTAGCTGTTTCTAAACTTTGTACTAATATGAATTTCAGTCTTAAATTTTAACACAGGTTTAAAAACAATTTTTTTTTAAATATTTTAATGAGACAGTCAAATACTTTTCGAGTTAATAAGTAACAAACAGGCAAACTAACAACCAAGCACATTTTCATGTTTGCAATCAATATTATTCTAATCTGATCCATTTTTTTAATACTTTGTTGTTCTTCACCTTCATTCATAAAAGCACCGTTTATATTTGAAAAAAGAAATTCCGATAAAGAGAAAATACAATCAAACACTTTAAAATAAATTTACGTAAAATTTTACAGAGAAAAAGGAAAGAAGAAAAAACGTAAACGAAAGACTGATGTCGAGGAAAAGCCAGACGAAACCGCCGAACCAGAAGACCGGGAAGACAGTGAACAAGCGTCCAACCTGGATGATAGCATAAAGAAGCTGCTGAAGAGTACCGAGAAGAAAAAGAAGAAAATTGAAGAGAAGAAAAGGAAAAAGAAAGCAAAGAGTGTTTTCCATACGACATAATGTCTATTTGTTGTGTTATAAAGTATTTTAAAGAGGCTTTTTGTTTTATTTTTTTTGACGTGGCAACGTTATATAACATGGTTATAAAACTCCTCTATAGTCAGTATGCCATTACCGTAACCCCTCTATAGTCAGTATGCCATTTGACAATTAAGCCAAATGGCATACTGACTATAGAGGGGTTGTTCTAGGGGGATGAGATTTTTCCTTTTTCTCAGATTTTTTTTTATGAGACATTTCCTTTGAACGCAAACCGTGTGCTGAATAAATCATCTTCAAGTCTTTTTTTCGTTTCTATGGGACAATTGAAACAAATTCGAAAAGATTTATATTTTTAAATTTTTTTTCATTACCTGATTTAGTTGCAGATTCTTAAACGTTTCTTAAAATTTGGTCACAGACCAAATTGTAAGCTCGTATATATATATATATATATATAAATATAAAATCACAAACATTTATATATATATGTATTTATATTTATACACACACACACATATATATATGTATATAAATATATATTATGATCCGTGCATATTGACGTCACATGTTCGGATTGTCTCACAATTTGTGTTACAGTGTTTAGCTGCAAATTTTAAACACAATATCGTTTTTAATTTCAGTCATTAATTAAAAATATTTATAATCTGGAGGTAAGAAACTATGGAGAGGCCCAGATAGCAATATAAACTTGATTCTGACCTGCAACAAGTTTGATATATCAAAAGAGAAGGTTTGTGTCGAGTTTGCCATGGCATGTTTACACACTTGCAGCCAGTTTAAATCAGTCTTTTTAGCATCGCGTCAGTCAACAAAAAATGCGGTAAACATGACTGGGTTCTTCGCTCTACTTGAAACAGATGACGACTATAGCAAGCATGAATGAGGCTGCAGTGATATTATTACAAACTTGAAATATCATCTTTAACTTAAAAATATTGCAGCAATATTGTCACAAACTTGAAATATAATCTTTAACTTAACAATATGGCAGCAATATTGTCACAAACTTGAAATATCATCTTTAACTTAACAATATGGCAGCAATATTGTCACAAACTTGAAATATAATCTTTAACTTAACAATATGGCAGCAATATTGTCACAAACTTGAAATATCATCTTTAACTTAAAAATATTGCAGCAATATTGTCAGAAACTTGAAATATCATCGTTAACTTAACAATATTGCAGCAATATTGTCACAAACTTGAAATATCGTCTTTAACTTAATAATATTGCAGCAATATTGTCACAGACTTGAAATATCATTGTTAACTTAGCAGCCTTGCAGCAATATTGTCACCAACTTGAAATATCATAGTTAACTTAACAATATTGCAGCAATATTGTCACAAACTTGAAATATCATCTTTAACTTAATAATATTGCAGCAATATTGTCACAAACTTGAAATATCATTGTTAACTTAGCAGCCTTGCAGCAAATTTATCACAAACTTGAAATATCATCGTTAACTTAACAGCATTGCAGCAATATTGTCACAAACTTGAAATATCATTGTTAACTTAACGATATTGCAGCAATATAGTCACAAACTTGAAATATAATCTTTAACTTAACAATATGGCAGCAATATTGTCACAAACTTGAAATATAATCTTTAAATTAACGATATTGCAGCAATATTGTCACAAACTTGAAATATCACCTTTAACTTAATAATATTGCAGCAATTTTGTCATAAACTTGAAATATAATCTTTAACTTAACAATATGGCAGAAATATTGTCACAAACTTGAAATATCATCTGTAACTTAACAATATTGCCACAAACTTGAAATATCATCTTTAACTTAATAATATTGCAGCAATATTGTCACAAACTTGAAATATAATCTTTAACTTAACAATATGGCAGCAATATTGTCACAAACTTGAAATATTATCTTTAACTTAATAATATCGCAGCAATATTGTCACAAACTTGAAATATAATCTTTAACTTACTAATATTGCAGCAATATTGTCATAAACTTGAAATATCATCTTTAACTTAATAATATTGCAGAACTATTGTTACAAACTTGAAATATCATCTTTAACTTAACAATATTGCAGCAATATTATCAAGAACTTGAAATATCATCTTTAACTAAACAATATTGTCACAAACTCGAAATATCATCTTTAACTTATAATATTGTCACAAACTTGAAATATCATCTTTAACTTAATAATATTGCAGCAATATTGTCACAAACTTGAAATATCACCTTTAACTTAATAATATTGCCACAAACTTGAAATATCATCTTTAACTTAACAATATTGTCACAAACTCGAAATATCATCTTTAACTTAACAATATTGCAGCAATATTGTCACAAACTTGAAATATCATCTTTAACTTAACAATATTGCAGCAATATTGTCACAAACTTGAAATATCATCTTTAACTTAACAATATCGCAGCAATATTGTCACAAACTTGAAATATCATCTTTAACTTAACAATATTGTAGCAATATTGTCACAAACTTCAACAACATTAAATGCCTCAATTTTACATCCTATCTGGGGGTTATCAATCATATATTGTTTGGAAAGCTAATTCGCTGCTAAAATATATAAAGAGGAGAGAAAATTCAAAGTAAACAAAATTAATTATTGTTTAAATTTTATTTATTTTTATTTAAATCTAAACTTTAGAATATTATAACGAATCTATTTGTAGGTGCATCGTGCTTTCTGTACAAAATTGTGAAAAGTAGACTCAAACTATTTCTGATACATTATCATGACCAATGGGGAAGAAATGTGCTATAATGGCGACCACACAAGGGAAGATGCTGAGTTGGATCTCTCCCCCATTAGGTGGACAGATGACCTGGTTAAGTTAGCCGTTGTAATAAATTACAATTTTTTTTGTAATTTATTGGAAACGCCTACACTCAACAGAGGACGACTTCCAGATGATGATGAATACATTCTTCACTCATATTGTCGCTTGGCAGTAAAAGAAACGCATGGAACTGCCTATTTTTTTTTAATATCAGTAAATAAAAATCTACATAATTTATTGAAGTTATACATCTTTAGGCGTGTTATAAAAAAAGAATGAGAGTGAAATATTAAAAATACAGGATGAAGTTGGCATGATGCAACCAAAACTTGACATCCTGAAGTTGCTCACTTAACGTATATTTACATACTTTATTTCATAGATAAGTAGTCCACCATTTAATTTTTTCTGCTGGCTTTCTATTGTATGCCAACCATCTGCCAGACTGTTTCGAATTCGGTGTGTATTTATTCGCATTATAAATTATTGAATACTTAAAATTAATAAATTGAAATAAATTTTCAGCATATTCATTTGAATACTGAGTGCTCATTTAAATTTTTTTTAAATAATTAAATTTGACTTCAAAATTAATTTTAAATTTAATTTAATATAAAATAGAAGACGGCAAGGAAATTGTTTCAATAGTAATTTACATTACTCCAAATCAAAAAAGGTACGATGTAATTTATTTTTTAATATGGCTAGTTTCACCATATACAACAGTCGGAGAATATCATGGCAGAAGAGAAGGTAAGTTACTAATGGTTCTAAATGGAGACTTTAACATCAATTTTCCCCAGGAAGGTCCTGGTCCACTTAAGTATTGTCTTTCTTCAAAAACAAGTAAATTTGACAATCAGCAATGATCCTAAGATTTGAACAACACGAGACTCTATTTACGGAATATCTTGACACCGTCAGTACAAAAGTATTCATATCATATTTTAGTTACCATAAACTATTTGTAACTGATGTACGCTTAACTGGTACATCTGAAACCGAAAGAAGCTATGGCAGTGGATACAATTTGGAAATTATATGTATTTATTTCTATATGTAAAATATTTGCTATATTATTATATATTTTTTAGAAATATTTAATAGATGTTTATGTGTATCGATTTTTGAAGTTATTTAATGATAATTATTGTAATTCTAGATAGAAAGATCAATGTTTTTACTGTTTCGTAGTAGAAAATAAATTTTAACTATTCGATTGAATTTAGATTTTACCAACCGTATTTATAATCACGCTCTAGTCCTTTTATTACTTTATTTCCAATAATGATTTGCGTGCTAAATAAAGTTTTTCTTGTATTATGCCAAAGAAGTGGTGTATAATACCGGAAGAAGAGTTAGAATGATTTTTTTTCTTCAATAAAAGTTACATTCAACTTTTCATCTCAAATAGACTTACAATGTTACTTACACATGCTTTCGATGTAGAACTACATTTTCCCTGTTCCAACGGATATCATTTCTGGAGTACGATTAAATAAAAATACTTCCTAGTTTAACGGCTTATAATAATAAAATTAATCACCATAAAGTATTAAGAAATATTTCATTGGATACATTATGAAACCGGCTTATAATTGTTTCAGTTCTTCACTTTTTAACTCCAAAATAGAGGAAATAGCATTAATTGGGTATTTGACTAAATTTTTTTTATTTCATTAATCATAATTTCAAGGTACAAGCTGATGAAGAGTGAAATTTTTTTTAAATAATCTTAAAAATTGACCGAGTTATAAAAGTTTAAATTTAACCTTTAGACAAAGACGGCAATACTGTGTTGTGAGGTCATTTTTAATAATGCACATTATATTCTATAAGAGGAAAAGAGACAGGGATATACCCAACCCTATCCGTATCTTCAAATTTAGAAGCCTACAACTGGCTTATTTTTCAATCAATTTTTGAATTTTTTTCAAGACTGGTTTTTAATTAACTTATATTTCACAATATTGTAGAAAAATATCAAAATTTAGAATGAGTCAACTACCGGATTTTAACGCAGTATTGGAATCGAATACTTTTGGTTACATTTGGAGAATAAAATGATATTTTTTCCCCTTGTTACCTTTAATATTTTTTGCGTTTTAATTTTCTGTGTATATGACCGTTAGAAGGTTTGTATCCAATCATTTTATTTAATTAAAGGGTACCGCACAGATGTCGCTGCACAATATAACATATTATATATAATGATTTTTATGATAATTCTGTATCTACGCACTATCACAGAGAGGTTATCACTAGCATAAAAACATAACTCGGTTTTGTTAGAAGTATTAACACCCCAAATTTACTAAATAAATATGTAAAACTACAATTATTGAATGAGACCACATAATAATTTATAATGCAAATTCACATTTAAACATTTTGTTAATAAATCTATTGACATCCCTACGGTTCACATATACACGATCTTAATTATATTAACTTTTTCGAAAAAAAATGGTAGTGTACTCTTATAGAATTCGAGGGTAGTTTGAAAAAGCTGTTTATATTTGTTTATCCATAGAAAAACAAAGTCTTCACAAATTAACACAATTTATTCTATATGTTTGCAATATATTCGATTATCTTTGATTGTATAGCGTTCGTTCTCTCCAAAGAGAACCTTTGCCAATGTCAAGTGTGAAAAATAATAAACTATACAATAAAACAAAAACTAAATAAGAAGTTGGCTGCAATTAAACAAAAAGAAGAAAATGACATTATAATATACAGAGAGTACAAAATAAGTATATACAAATATACAAACAAACATAAAAACAATAAAACAAGAAAAAAGTTCTATATTTTGATGTCGTTCTTTCTTATGAACTGAATGATTAATCCTAAAATAGGTTTGTTGGCAATAAATAAAAGTGATCTTATGTTGACGGGCAATTGAATTTTATATTTTAATAATTTGGAAAATAAACGAAGGAAATCTATTATTCAATGCACATGAAAAATTGAGATGATTTAGATCGCCTTCACCAAGCCCACAATCACAAATTGGAGATTCTCTGACCCGCCAAATGGGTAGGAATAGAACAGTGACCCAAACGCATGCGAGATACCACAGAAGATTCCTTTCGAGAGAAAGTAAATGTTGAGAACCAAGGTTTTGAAAAGGAAAAATTGATATGAATTGACGCCATCTGTTGCTAGTTTTGTAAACTTTATTCAGTTTTAGACTCATTTGAAGAAATTGTTATAAAGAAATTCAGGGTAATATGGCCATGTTCTTTTAAGAAACCAGTTAGGAACTTAAGTGTATATAATGTTTTGGTTTTTAATAAACCAATATTTAATCATCTTTGAAAACTGAGAGACGAAAAACTAGAATAGTTAATTATATAACATAAATAGTAAAATCTTTCATTAGCCATCTTAACAGATAATATGGCCACTCAATTAACGATAAGTTTTATGTAGCGTAGTCAATGATTTAGCTCTTTTTAGACCTTTTCTGAGCTCTTTTGATACTAAACATATATAAATAAAGAAGCCTTGACCTTTATATTTCTTTGGATTTTTTATTTTGCTTATAGTTTCTCACTGATATATTCTAATAGTGATGGTGTAATAAACGACCACATTTTCATACCGTGGAATGGAATTACATACATTTTTCATTTTTACGTATAAATGTGCACAGAACACTTTAATATACACGGCTTCGATATATCCAATCGTATTGATGATGTGGCCACATATTAAAATCTGCATGGCTTCATTAGTAACTTTTTATTCATTTTAACCAGTAAAGGAACCTTACTGGTAAGCGATTATATTTAACGAAAAAACAGCAAAATTACATAATATAACCTGTATATTATGAATATTTTAAAAAAACTGAGGTCGGTTCAAACTTTGGGGTAAGAAGTACATAATTTGTTACTTCTTTTGAAAGAGCAACACTTACTGCAGTCGTTAGGCATTAGAAACCGCTGTTTAATAAAATTAACTAGAGACATGAAAGAACCAAAAAATATATTCTACTTTCCAAGACCAACTACGTAAAAAAGTAATGACATGTAAATTATCTTAAAAGCTGACAAAATTTTAAAAAATGAGCATAGGATCGTTTCGGAAATTTACATTTCTGCTCGAATAGGAAAAATTAAAAAAAAATTGTTATGCAATTTAGCGGTATTAGGGAAATAAAACTTTATGTCAAAGAATTTAAATAAACAATTAGTTAATTAAAAGTTACGCGCGTAAAATAATTTAAATTAAGAATCTTATTACTTTTAAAATAGGTATTCCAAAATTCTGTAAAAAATCAATTCCCATATAGCTTAAGAGTATACTATATTTTTCGGTTTATTTCATTTACGTATAAGAAACAAGTGATTTTATTGCTGTCTGATCTAATTAAAGTAACATAAAGTTGGCTGTGAGAAAAACGTTTTTCTTTCAAATGGATTCGGTCGTAAAGGTCGGAGATATATCGGCGGGAATAGTCAGGACGATCAATTAATAAATATGCTAGCCTCTTCCTATCTTTTTCTGGTCTATCATCCTCCTAAAAATATAGATTTACTAATCCAAAAAAATTCATGAAATCTAAATGTCGTTAAAAACTGTCTTCGCCGTCCTGAAAACGTTTATGTTTTGCTTATAATGCTATTTACGCCAAAGGTTAATATATAATTTGTAACTAAATACATTTTTCGCACAAAATATCATTGCTTGAATTCTAATCATTGTTTTAACGAAATTACTTCTTTAGTAAACATTTAGTCATATCTGAATGTACCAAAAAGTCTTTCTTTTATTTTACTTCTTGAAGACAAGGTAATGCCGTAAATTCTTTAACATCCTTGCCAAGAAAAAAAAGTCCTTAAAGAACCAAGTTCAACTTTATTTAATATTCTTGACGCTCTGTCAGCAAGCTCTATACAACGTATACAGACCGCTTTATAAAATGTGTTTAGCTTTTGTTGCTATAGTAACGCGCGTTACCATGGTAACAACTAATGTTTAATATCATCTGTGATTAACTGTTTTTTGAATGCTTTAAAACTATACCATTACACCATTTATGATATTAATTAAAAACAAATAAAAAATGTTCACGGGTTACGACAGTGAAGCGACTGGATTCGATTCTTCCTGGAAAGTTGACAGGTAATTAATTATTACTCTGTATGTTTGCTGTAAATACGCACATGTCTTTTTATGAGATGATACAGAAACACTTTTACCATATCTCTTTGTAGGTTAGGGCGTAAAAACAAACTTCGTATTCAAAAACAACTGTTTGATTTCAATAATGTAACTTTTTGAAGAAGTAAATGTGAAGCATTCAGTGTATATTTTTACAATTTTTTCATAGCTTTACGCGAATCAAAATAAAGTGATAATAATAAATCGAACTTTCACTTACTTTATTATTTTATAAGTAATTTTTTTGTCTAATTCATTTTTAATTTGTAATAAGACTGCAAATGTTATAAAAAATGATGAAAACGAATAACTATTATAATAAAAGGAACAAGACGGTCGTTTCTTTCAAACTAACTTTTCGCGGCCATTTGTATTTTCGTGTGTAATAACAAGGTTTCCCAATACAGCACTTCCTGTTTTAATTTTTTTACATTGTTGTTACTAACCAGTTACGCTTCTATTATTACCCATAGCTTCTATATTATAAAATGGCGTTATTAATTTAAAATTGAAGATAGCAACAAATTAACGCTCACATAGAAATCGAAACCATTTTAACCGTTTTAGTACCATTGCTTTTTATTCATATATACTTAAAAATGCCAAAGAAATCTTTTTTTTTTATGTCATTTACCCTTGTCTCGAAAAAAAAACTGTATCTCTTCCAAAAAATATCCAATTTTAATAATTATTTCGGTGTTTTCTTAATAAAAACTTGAACAAGGATAATAAAATACAAAGAAAATAATGGAATTATATATTGTGAACAAAAATTATAACAAAAACTGAAATCAAGGTCTCATCGTATTTTCGCAGTCCGGTACATCCTCCGTATCAGCAAAACAATTGTTATCGTCACTATTATCACTATCACTCAAAATTTGCATTACGCTAAATTGTGAGCGCACCACAATGTCACTTCCACTATCACTTTCTTTACAACTTGAAAAATGATCATTTTCACTCAAATTATTTTTGTAACACGTAGAAAGATAAAAAGTTAGCGATGCGTGCGAGCGACCTCTCCTATCGCGCGCCCAAACAGCAATTGATTTCGCGCCATCACGCTCGTGGCAAATTTAGTTAGTACGCGCGCGATGGCGCTCGTCGGCACTCTAATGGTTAAAGGAAATCATGATCGAGCGGTTTTTCTACGTGGCCACTCATTCAATTACTTATCACGCTTTAGAACAGACGTATTAAGGAAGGGGAAGGAAACCAGAATGGAAGTAAATCAGAATGGACGTAAACCACATATACTTTGGTCGGGCGCGGACCACAGAGTGGGAATAAGAAAATCAACCGCAGTGCTCTCCTGTTGCAGTTATGAGAATATCTAAAGGCTTCTGATAAATATTATCATAGACTAACTTTAGAACATTGCATTATACCGATTTACAGTAACCGAGAGATGCAACGAACTATTAAATAATAAAACCGTTGCTATTATGTAAGTTTTTTGAAACATAATGATACCACAATTTACAAAATTTACTTGCGACATCTTTTGTTGAATAGCATGCAACGAACAATTAAAAAAACATATCGCGTTGTACAATAGAAAACATTTAACGTTATACATCGTCGAGAAGAAATAAAAAATATATGAATTAATCAAAACAACTAAAGCGCGTCATTAAGAGTCGTATTTATGTTGTGTTGTTTATTTTAAATCTCTACTTGCGCCATCTATTGTAGAAAAGCAAAATAATAGTGCAAGCCTTGTAACTGTATTCAAGTCTGACAATATCTAAAGAGCGTGGATATGATGTGAATTATATTGCATTGCATTGTGCAATTTGTCACGGTGCAATATAAAAAAGATCCAAATCCATTCAGTGATAATTGACTTGATGCCATAGAGGAAAATTACGTGTTTTAAAACCCTTGTGATGACATCTATTGGTGATTTTTTAAACTGAACGCAATTAAATATTATTGAGCCATTTTAGTTTATTTTCGTTATTTTTTTTAAATATGGGTATTTATATTTATTTATTGCCCCATTTCGTGATTTTTATATTCACAAATATATATATAGATTAGCAAAAATATTTAGATTGTAGTGATTTTTGCAAGAACCAGTTTTTGTATTTTTGCTTGGGAATGAGACATTTTCCCAAAATGAAAAGGTATCCTATATGTTGACCCGGATTATCAATTATCACTATACCAAATTTCATCAAAATCCGTTCAGTGGTTTTTGCGTGATGCGGTAACAGAAAGAAAGACAGAACAGACAAAAATTTTAAAAATTGTAAATTTGGTCCTTGTATCGATAATAATGACTATTAGAATAGGATTTTCCTAAAAATATTCAATGTACAGACACGGATCAGTTACAGTTATATTATATGTAAAGATAACATAATTTAGTGACGTACATCGTCGTATTTTTGGTACCAGTACAGTTTTGCCAAAATGCAAATTTCATCGATTTTTTTAATGACATAATATACGAAAAAACGATGTATTTAAAAAAAAATCGGTCTCATTCACGTTTATATTATTATAAAAATTGATTCAACAAAAGTAATTGCTCACAATAATACCTGTATTTTGTGTATTTAAATTTTTTTTCACTTTAAATTTATTTGTATCTAATAATATATATATATATATATATATATATATATATATATATATATATATATATATAAATATATATAAATATAAATGGTGACAATTAGAGAAAAGTTAAATAAGATATTAATAAAGACTTCCTAAAACCAAATTGAACTGTGACACGATAGTTATTGTTTAGTAAATTGTAAAAAATACTTCAAGAAATAACAAATCCAAATTTTACAGATTTCCAACATCAAATTAGAAATTAGATAAAAAAAAATAAATGAATAGCTGCTGTAAAAGGCATTGTTTGTGGTTGAAGATTGTAATATGCTGTCTTGTCTGTGGGCAATACATTGATTATTGTACTCATTTTGCTGACCTGAAAAAAAAACATATTTTATATATATATATATATATATATAAATATATATATATATATATATATAAATATATATATATATATATATATATATATATATAAATATATATATATATATATATATATATATATATATATATATATATATATATATATATATATATATAATCAATCAAATTTTTCTTATATACTTCTATAAAAGCATTTACTTAAAATTGTTTCTCTACTTTACAATAAATAACAACACGGATAACATTTACTTTTTTGAACAAAAATAACTAAGAAACTATTGATAAGTAGTTAGGAACACAATAAAAAAAAGTAATATAAGTGATAGTTCTTTTCGTTTGTGTTTTTTTTTGTTTATTTTTATATTATTCACGTAAACATTTAGCAGAGCTGTTAATTTAAAGTGTAGAAAAAAAAATTTACGCGCCTTGAAAAGTGCGGACGCTAGGCGGCGCTGATGTCACGCAACCAACAACGGTTGTTTTTTTGACTAACTATATAATATAACAGTGACTCAGCTCCGATTTCAAACGGGTGCAATTAAACTTATTATACTTCTATAAAAGCATTTATTTAGATATTTTTCTCTACTGTACAATAAATAGCCAGACAAACAATATAATATATAACTTAAAATGATTTTATCGAAAATTCGAATAACATTTACTTTTTTTGCCAAAAATAACTAAAAAACACTTGATACGTAGTTAGGAACACAATAAAAAAGTAATATAAATCATAGTTGGTTCTTTTTGTTTGTGTTTTTTTTGTTTATTTTTATATTATTCACGTAAACATTTAGAAGAACTGTCAATTTGCGTACAAAAAAAATTTACGCGCCTTTAAAAGTGCGCACGCTAGGCGGCGCTGATGTCACGCAACCAACAACGTTTGTTTTTTTGACTAAGTATATAATATAACAGTGAGTGACAGCTCCGATTTCAAACGGGTGCAGTTAAATCATTTAATTAAGGTTTATATATATATATATATATATATATATATATATATATATATATATATAATTTGTTTGATGTTGTCCTGTACTTTATTTTATTTTAACGAAAATACAACAATGTACCGAACATGATACGCTTATATATTCCCGCGTTAAGCGTGCCCCTTTCCTCTCTCCGTTCTTCCCCCGCGTGTACCAACACATTGTACCAAACCTCATAGAAATGCGTTCGAAAACCTTTCAAATACTCGTTAAACTACTGATCCTAATTAAAAAGTATACATGAACATTTCATTTATATAGCGTCGCGCCGCAATTAAGTTTGACACATATATTTTTTCTTTCTTGGACGTAGACCTGCACTTTATTTTAATTAAGAAAAATATAATAATATACCGGGAAATGATGCTCTTAAGATATTCCCGCGGCTAAGAGTGTTCGTTTCACGTTCCTCGTCTGTTCCCCATCTCTATGCGCGTCTCCATCTAAATCACACTGAACAGCGAGTGCAATTAAGTTTGATATGCGTATTCTTTTTCATTAACGTAGTCCTGCACTTTATTTTAATTTTCCGTAGCAAAATGGCAAAAATGAAACCCTTATAATTTTGTCCTGTTTGTCTGTCTGTCAGTATGTCACAGCCATTTTACTCGAAGACTATTGGTACTATATAGATGAAATTTGGATGGTAGATGTCCTCTATGGATCACTATACCATAAAATAGTGGAATTATGAAAAAAAGACAATATCAGGGGTGAACTTTTTTTCATCACATATATAGAGTAACCAAGGGATTTGCTACCATACGGGGGCAATCCAAAAAACCTAATGATAACAAAATTGGGGGATACAGTTTGGCGTTGCAGTTTCGAATCTATCCTCTACATCAAAAACTAAATTATACCACTGGATAGCTAAAGGATCAAAGAATTCATTACGATAAGCGAGAACAGTGACGCATCGCGCGCGGTGGAGGGGTAAGCGCCGCCATTTTGAGGTTATTTTGCTGCGTATCGAGATTTACAATTAGTATAACTTTTGATTCGGAAAAGCTACGATGTTCGTTTAAGTTTTAATCGTCAGCTGTCGTCAAAATCTATCGATTTTATATAAAATATTAGTTTAAAGTAGTGACAGTGAATATAATAAGGTGTTAGAATAAAAAAATATTGAATATATTTGGCGTTAATTTTGTAGAAATTCATTATTCACAATTAAATGAGACTACGTGATGTATCTTTGCCAATATCCCACCTAAAGATGTTGTAATACAACGAAACCTAGGTCGTGGTTAAATAAATTAAAGAAAGTAGAAATAATACTACATCACGTAGTCTCATTTAATTATAAAAAAATATTATCAAAAATATTTTATTTAAAAAATATAACCCGTTACATAGACGTATTCACGTACAACACTCGGCCGTGTCCATGACACAGCCACACCCCATTTTTTTTAAACTCAATATTTGGTGAGATATACGCTTCTAAATTCTTAAAAAAGTATGTTCCACTTCCCTATAAAGAAAAAAATGTACACTGTGTTGTGTCAACTAACGTGTGTAAATTTGTGAAAAATATTAAGGTAGAACTTAAAATAAACTTTCAATGAAAATTGGTTTGAATAATATATATTGAGTAGCTTTTAACATATGGGATATTTTTGGTACCGACTTCAGCAATAACTTTGTTTTTCACTTTGTCTTTGAGAAATAGAAAGTTATAAGTTTAATATTGTTTGATGCTACAGACCTTCATGCACAAGTTCGACTCGCACTTGGCCAGTTTTTTATTATATTAGTTGGATATGTGAGAATGTAGACTTAACACAACAAATGCTATATTTATACTTTCTGTCAATAAGTGAATATTGAAAATAATATATCGGCAACATATTTCTTTTTTTTTATTAGTTTATTAAAAATATGTAATTACAAAATACGAGCAATAAATAAAATATGTTGAGGAACTGAAATGAAAAAGAAAAGATTTTTCTTTTTTTTTCAGAACGGAGCAAGAGAATGGCAGTCAAACCACAGCATTCTCAACTGCCAACGTTGGCTCACAAACCAGTGTGTCTGTGAATGCACAGGTCGGTATTCCTTATGATCATTGAGTAATTTTCTGTAGATGGCGTTCAATGATGAGTTCATGTGTCAGTATTATGCTGCAATTTAGTGGTAGGATTCCTACACAATCTTGCTCATATAACTAAATATGCCACGTTTGATGAAAATTTTTATTATGACCAATTTTTATATGTAAAGCAATATTTTATATTTCAAATTTAACTAAAGATTATAGATATTTCTCTATCTTGAGCACCATGAGAGCACCATCTATGAGAGATATTAAATAAAAGTTAGTTTTATCTACAAGGGCACTCACTAATAACGGTGCAAATATCAAAATTCATAATTATTGGACTATTAATTTTACCATAGAAACGTAGCGACAAAAGCAACATGGTCAAGTCTTCAATTGTCATAAACTAAAATAAAGAACATTATTATCTATGCCTAGAATCTAGCTATGGTAAAGAACTAAAATAAAAATGTACCATTGTTCTTAGTTCACATGGCATTGTGAACTAGTTCACTGAAATACAGAAAGGAACTAATAGCGCTGGGCACATCATTTGATATATTTGCCATATGTCCTCTCTTTCCCTCATTAGTTGTTAGATTTTATTGCGAAGTACATATACACGTAAAAAATATTGTCCATATCAATTTGAACCACATTATCTGCGAATTACTTTAGCGCATGCATTCTTTCTAATTAATTTAATATTTGAGTCGTTTCGGAATTACATTATCTAAAAAAATATGTTCGTTAAAAGAAATAAATGCTTATACTCATAATAATACAGTAAAATGTGTAGTAGGTTCTTTTATAACAGATTATACCAGTGCATATAAGTTCGACATCGATGCCAGGTAATTATATGAAACAACATTTTTTATGAAATAATAATTAAGTTACCGTTAAGTATTTGTGTGATAGGTGCATTTTACAGCATGTTATGGAGAATAACATTTATTAGTTTGTAATTTGCCACATATTATTATGCTAAAGTTTGTGCTTGCATAATACGAACTGCACGTATGTTCATTCATACAGTTCGAAGTATCTGTATGAGTTATCTACTCTTTGAACTAGAGTAAAATATACTACAAATGAACTAAATTCATTGGTTTGTACATATTCATTCGTAGTACATTGTGTTGTCTGCTGTTTTGAACTAAAGTGAAGTATACTACAAATGAACTAGATTCATTTGTTCGTATATAAACTTTCGTAGTACATTGTGTAGTCTGCTCTTTTGAACTAAAGTGAAATATACTACAAATGAACTAGATTAATTTGTTCGAATATATTCTTTTGTAGTACATTGTGTAGTCTGCTCTTTTGAACTAAAATGAAGTATACTACAAATGAACTAGATTCATTAATTCGAACATGTTCTTTAGTAGTACGTTGTGCAGTCTGCTCTTTTGAAGTAAAGTGAAATGTAGTACAAGTGTACTAAACGTGCGAGCACTGAACTATTGAAGCATTCGTTGTTTCAAAGGCCTATAGTGAATCATATTCACATATTGTGGTCAATTAGCTACTAAAATCTACTGAACAACCTTTGCAATGAACTTTTATTTATTGTCAAAGTAATAAAAGAATTATTTTGCGATCTTTTGGAGTAAAATTTTGTTGCGTAAAAATAAACAATACGATAGTTGACTCATTCTAAATTTTGATATTTTTCATACAATATTGTGAAATATAAGTTAATTAAAAACCAGTCTTGAAAAAATATTCAAAAATTGATTGAAAAGTAGGCCAGTTATAGGCTTCTAAATTTGAAAATACGTATAGAGTTGGGTATATCCCTGTCTCTTTTCATCTTATAGAATACAATGTGTAATATTAAAAATGACCTCACAACACAGTATTCCCGTCCTTGTCTAAAGATTAAATTGAAACTTTTATAACTCGGTCAATTTTTAAGATTATTAAAAAATTTTTTCACTTTTCATCAGCTTGTACCTTGAAATTATGATTAATGAAATAAAAAAAATTTAGTCAAATACCCAATTGAGAGAGTACTAACTGGTCAGGCTTATTATGTGCGCAGTCTAATCAGATTAATAACTGTATATATGAAATAAATATAGATTATGTCGGTTTATCTTCGTCTAAATGGATTATTTAATTTTTAACTTTTATTATTAAAAATAAGTGAATTTATAAAAATGAAGACATTTTTGTGACTAAATATCAGCCGTTGTTGTAAATCTAATATTATAAATGCGAAAATGAGTTTGTTTGTTTGTTCTGCTTTCACGCCTTAGTTACTCAACCAATCTCTGTGATATTTTGCATATATATAGTTTATGTCATAGAGATAAATATAAGATAACTTCTTTATCCCTCTTTGAGAACAAGAGAGTGAACATATATATGTAATAAAGCATCACGGTAACTTGTCAGTTTAGGGCTGTCTGCTGTAGGGCATGGGGTCTTTCTTCTTTTCACGTCATTTCTTCAATCCTATGCATCTTGAACTGCTCAGTCGTCACCAATGCTAAAATCGATTTTTTTCACTAAAACATTTTTATTTCATATTTCACGACCATTTTTGAAGTAAAACTTCTTTACGCATGCTTGACTCGGGGAGTAAGCTGGTGACTGCGTGACGAGAGCGTTACGAAAAGTGTGATTGGGTGAGGCGAACGGAAGTTGAGAGGGAAATATAAGTTAGTGAAGACAGAAAGAGAGAGAGTAACGTTTCGTATATTACTGTAGGGATAAGAGAGGGAGGTCCGAGCACACATTTTCTTTCTCTCTTTCTTTCATAGCCAGTTATGTTTCGTATATCTAAGACACAGTGCAAGCCTATTGCCTGTAACACACGGTAGAAGCAAGAGAGAGCAGTGCGTGCGCAAATTTTCTTTCTCTCTTTCTCTCATAGCCAGTGCATGAAATATATATATATATATATAAATATATATATATATATATATAAATATATATATATATATATATAAATATATATATATATATATATAAATATATATATATATATATATAAATATATATATATATATATATATATATATATATATATGGGAGTTTGCTAGCGTTACGCGAATGGTGATTTTTTGATTATTTTGTAATTTAATTTCGTTCTTGAACAATTTTATAAATTATTATTTTGTTAAATACATTAAATATTTTACGTTTAAAGTGAATAAAATTGTAAATTCATTTTAAGTTCATATTTTGTGAATTTGAAGTTTTACTTCAGTTGTGTGGTCTAAAGCGCACTGGTTTTTTTTTACTATTCCACAAAAGCGAAGATGCGGAACAAAGCTAGTAGTTCATATATCCTTTTATCATAAATTCTTTTATTACTTATGGTTCGAAATTGTACAAAGTTTATTTTTATAATTATGTGTTGCCAACGAACGGCATCGAAGAGTGCCCAAATACGAAACCTGCCGACTTCTTGATAGTTAAACATTCAGAATGTTGATATGTGCGGGACAACGCTTACTTTTAAAAATAAAACATTTTTGTAAATAATAATGTTTTAATTGTTCATAATTAATTGAATATATTTCGTATTTATTTTACAATTGGGTATTTGACAAAATTTTTTTTAATCATAATTTCAAGGTACAAGCTGATGAAGAGTGAAAAAATTATTTAATAATCTTAAAAGTTGACAGAGATATAAAAATTTAAATTTAACCTTTAGAGAAGGACGGCAATACTGTGTTGTGAGGTCATTTTTAATATTGCACATGATATTCTATGAGAGGAAAAGAGACAGGGATATACCCAACCCTATCCGTATCTTCAAATTTAGAAGCCTACAACTGGCTTATTTTTCAATCAATTTTTTAATTTTTTTCAAGACTGGTCTTTAATTAACTTATATTTCACAATATTGTATGAAAAATATCAAAATTTAGAATGAGTCAACTACCATATTAACAAGTTATGCAACAATCTATAATTTTGTACACCTCTTCAAACACATAAACATTATCGCTGATTAGAATATTTCTTTTGCTTCATATTTTTGTGTAAATAAATCAGGTGATATTTCCATTAAAAAAAATTTATTTTTCAAGGAAAAAGTTTGAAAACGCAACTCATCAACAAGAAGACAATGTCATAGATTAGAAAAATTTTCTTTTTACACAGTTGATTGCATTTACATCTTTAAGAAGTATGTACTTAATTTTATTGCAGAAATGAAGTGATGGCGAGTGTGCCAATCAAACATAAAATGTGTATGGCTGTTGTATATCGAATTAAGTTGTAATGAAAAGACTATTTTATTTTTATAAAAATAATAATGTTATTACCTATTTATTAACATTTATTTGAATAATAAATTTTTCTACATTATTTTTCTACTCGACGTGTACTTATCTCATTCGAGTATCTGCTTGTCATAGAATAATATCATATCTTAATAACAAGTACACTTGCCAATAAGAACTGATTGATTAAAAAGACACTGCGACAAAATGTATGAGGTGTGATTGGAAAGTTTTAAGAATGGATCCGCTACGGTTTACTTATTTGAAGGGCAGGTGCATAGAGGGTGGAGAGTGAGTCATTGTCTTGTCCTTAAACACCCTTCAACAGAAAAATGTATTTCCTTTATTCAGTTCGCTGTGGCAGCAGGTTGAGCGCAGGTCTGTTAGTGCTTGTTGCCGGATTCTGTCTGCGTTAAAATGGACGTAAAATGGAGCAACGAGTTTGTGTGAACTTTTGTTTCAAAACTGGGAAATCAGCTTCTGAGACTTATGAACTATTAAAAACAGCTTTTGGAGATAATTGTATGAACAAGTCAAATGTTTTTGTCTGGTTTAACAGATTTAAAAAACAGAAAAAAAATAGAATATTTTGAAAAAAACATTTTTTAATGAATTAATTTTTTTTCATTTTTTCCTATACATCATAATGTCTAGAATTCACTTGTAATCGAAATTATTGAAAAACATCATGTCAATCTTTTACCAAACATAGCTGATATTATCGGTAATATTTAATTGTGAAAAAGGGTTTTTAATTGGTAACATTTAATTGTGAAAAAGGGTTTTTTGATAGTTTTTAATTTTATTTTTCTAAAAGTAGCTGGATTTGATGGAGTAAATATATTAAAATAATCTTATTATAATCTATAATTAGAAACTTTTTAATTTGAGGTTTCGAAGATAAACTATCTTGGGAATGGTTGAGTCTTTTCACATTCACGATAGAGAAATCAGCCCTGTGAAGAAAAATCAAAAGAAAAATGCAACTTGTATAACAGTTTTCTTTTTAAAAAACACCTAATTTCCATTCCAAATAAGTATAACACTTTTAAGCAAATGTGGTATTTAAAAAAGTTTATTATTTATTTTTGTTTATTATTTGTTCAAAATTAAAAAGGGGCACCCCTTTTTAGTCCAATAATTCAATAAAAAAATAAACTAAAACACTGTCAGATTTTGCGTTACTTGCAAAATGGCCATATTAACCTTATCAAAGTTAGCGGGTTTCACAAAAATTAACATCATCATTGTTAGCGTTCTCTTCCTGTCAAAGATCGTTGCCGCCTTTCAAAATTTTAATTTCTCTATTTCAAAGAGTTTTATGTTATTTTACAACCTTGGAAATTTTTTTGTAACCAGAGGTCGACTGAACCCAGTTGTTGGCTGATTATTTCAACTTACATAATCTTCAGTGAACTACAACTATCAGAGATAGAGAGAACAATGAAGGAAATTATATGGAAACAGAAAAAATAAGAAGCTTTTAATCATAATTTTCACCTGAGAGATGGAGCATCCCTTTATACGACACATCTAAATAATAAGCTTTCCTATTCTATGCCTCAGACTCAAGCGACGACTGGCATTGATGAGGGGAAGATACTAGTGAATACAGGCTCAGGTCGTGGGGAGTCGACTCTGGTCTATCAGCCAGGGTTGAACGAGTTTTTGAATCGGGCTGTGCCTATGCTCTTGGAGGCATTGGATGCGCAAGAGCTGGAAAGACAGACAAAGTAAGATTTTGTTTTTTATATTTGTGAATAATAATTTTGAATATGCAACGGACGTTACAATGCAATTATCTTAAAATGTTAATGGCTCATTAAACTTCCAACAATCAAACTTCAATAAAACTGACTGAACTCCCATAAAACTGATGATTTTGTATATTTTGGTTTTTAATCGAGTGGTCAACGGGTTAGTAAGTTTTAGGAATTAAAGCTATACTTTGAAAAATAGAAAAAAGTGAATTATAATTTTAAAAAAATGATAAAAGACTTATTTTTTTACTTTTTCAGTATTTTTTCTGTACTTGTGGCACATAATAAATAAAAATCAAAATTAGGTATATCCGGAAGAAGTCATTCTCTTATGGTACGGTAGCCATGTTATAAAATATATCTAACTTCAAAAATCTTTACCTTAAGTGGATTTTCATTCAAAGCCTACTTCGTATAGCAGTAGTCTAGCCTTAAGTTACAAAGAAGAGAGTGTTAAAGATACCTTCATAAAAATTAATTCAAAGCTTTCATGGCGCTTTTATTCTGATTCCAATTGGAGTGTTTTAAATATCACTAGCTACATGTCTCGTCTTCGTTTGGAAAAAACCAGATGTTTATTTCAATTGTGTTTTAACACTTATTTATTAATGACGCCCTCAGTGACTTAGCTATTTATTCAGTGTATTTTTCGAGTACCAAACTTTACGTCCCAATCACAAGTTTTCATGGCACTTTTATTCTGATTCCAATTGCAGTGTTTTAAATAACACTAGCTACATGTCTCGTCTTCGTCTGGAAAAAACAACATGTTTATTTCAATTGTGTTTTAACACTTATTTATTAATGACGCCCTCAGTGATTTAGCTATTTATTCAGTGTATTTTTCGAGTACCAAACTTTACGTCCCAATCTTGCAATATAAAAGCAGTTGTAACAATCATTGACTACATAAAAATTCCTTCAAGCATTATTTTGATGTAGCTACAAAGATTTAAATGTTAAACTGAAAAATGCCCTCGGCACATTTAGACTCCCTTCATTTAAATTGTGATACTTATTACTCACTTGCTCTAAAGAGATCTAGGTCCAACTGGACACAATAAGTTATACTATGATAAAACTTTGACGTCAATCGGATAAACTGTTTTAACAAAAAACCCTAAAAAACAAGTATATTACGAACCAAAACTTTTTCCTGTATAAAATTGGTATAATCACCAAAAATTACTTCATTAATATGACAGTTGTAAAAAAAATTAAGCATTGCTGTTTCTTGTCGACATGGCAGATATTTGTGCGTGATAATGTGTCCTCGGATCTCTTTATAATGAAACAACACTTGTTTTCGAGCGCATCTTAGTTCACTGTTGCTCATCATGTGAGTTAGTGCGTCGTGTGATTATAGTGAGACTAGTTCTATGATCCCCTTAGATCATAGTAAAGTGAATGAAGAAAACACCAAAAGATGGCAAATTTTACGTTTTGGAAATTTGTAACGTTTTTCCTCTTAGTGCGATTGTTGAAATTTTTTCACTGGTACATTTGTTTCAGTTCACTCTAGCTTTATTTCAATCTATATTGAATTCATTTGGTAACCACTGAAGATGAAGATTTGGATTTTATTGTTTTAAAATTGCCGAGTTTCAACTTTGATGTGCATAACAAATATAATTGTTTATCTGGTGACATAATTTGATATTAATTTCATTCAAAATATATTTTGCTCTATCCCGTCTCCCACTTCTAGCGCCATGTGATGCGAGTCTGATGAAGTACGTTCGAGATCTTAAACTGACCTATTAAATGACAATGGTTTATCTCAATCTCGTCCCTTCATCTATGCTGCCTGTAAGACCTGAATTGGATTTCATACCTGTACACAACCTTATACTGCATTATAAGATGTTGTCATGTGAAACTGAGGAGTTTTAACTAAATAGCCTGATATGATTCACCATTTACGATGGAGATTTTCAAAAATCAGTTGAATACGAAATGGTAGCATTGATTTAGATATAATTATAAAGATATATTTATGTCAATAAAGGCGTTGAAACAAATGTATTTTTGCACTGTATCAAAAATGTTGCAGACAGAATGACACGAGTCAAATTAAAGATAGCTATTTTCCATTAACCCTTTTAGTGCCATTGTTTTTTACTCATATATATTTAAATATGCCAAAGAAATCTTATGTTTTTGATGTCATTTACCCTTGTCTCGAAAAAAAAACTGTATCTCTTCCAAAAATTATCCAATTTTAATATTTTTTTCCGTGTTTTCTTAATAAAAACTTGTACCAAGATAATAAAATACAAAGTAAATTATGGAAATATATATTGCGAACAAAAATTATAAGAAAAATTGAAATCAAGGTCACATCGTCATTTTCGCAGTCCAGTACATCCTCCGTATCAGCAAAATAATTGTTATCGTCACTATTATCACTATCACTCAAAATTTGCATTACGCTAAATTGTGAGCGCACCACAATGTCACTCCCACTATCACTTTCTTCACAACTTGAAAAACAATTTTTTTCACTCGAATTATTTTCGTATTCCGACATTATGGGTTAAAAATTTTCTTTTCCTGGATCCTTTTTATATTGTAATTACTAATAATATTATAATTTGAACTTTATGTAACACGTAGAAAGATAAAAAATTAGCAATGAGTGCGAGCGACCTCCCCTACCGCATGCTAAACAGCAACTGATTTCGCAAGCGCCATTGCGCTCGTGGCAAATTTAGTTAGTATGCTCATGAGTGCGATGGTGCTCGTTGGCACTCAAACGGTTAACTAATGAAACTGATTATTTTATAGTAACCAAAATAATTACTATAGAATGTTTTTTAAATATTACAATATGAATATATTTCGCTGTCTGGCTCTGTCCTTACCGGCATGCATGGCATCACGGATAAGAACTTGAGTGTAGAGCTTATGTGATTGGGCTGCCATACACATTCTGCCGCTTTCACCCTTAAATTTTGTCAGTTGCGAGCAACTTTTGCAAGTTTGTCGCCTTTTCCTGGCAATGTGACCAGGTATTTAAAATTTTTTAGAGATGTGTGGTATGATTTTTATTTTCTTAGAATAGCGTGAGTCTGACATGCCATCCTTGGGATTTGAAGGATTTTTCTTCAGCATCATATTTCAGAGTAGAAACCTTAAAATGTGTGACTTCATATTGCAGAATGAACGAGAGCGATTCTGAAGGTGAGGGCGAGGATATTAAAGCTTCGCTAGTACAGTGTTTGAAGGAAAGAGACAACGTCATAACTGATGGTGTACAAGACTTGACCCTTGATCAGGAGTCAGGAGGTGACAGAGATAAGCAGGAGGTAAATTGTAGTGAATGTAGTATTATACGACTATCTGTGACTATGTGCCTATGTGCCGTATCTCGACTATTTGTGACTATGTGCCTATATGTCTGTGACTATGTGCCATATTATTGACCAGCAAACCTTGAGTTTTGACAATGGAATTAATTATAACTTAGGTAAATTCATATGTAATAAATTTTTGATATAGAAGAGATCTACCCCTAAAATATGGTACAATTTTTTTAACTTTTTAAGTATTTTTTATGACCTGAACTTGCCTTTGAAAAATGACAAGCGTCTTTTTCAGATAGTCCGTATGTATGTATGTACGTATGAATTATAAGGACACAGTGCGGGTTATCATTCTTGACTGATTTTTTAAATAGTTTAATTTTTATAAACAATTTTCTACAAAAACTCCCTTTATTTGTGCTCAGCGAGGTCTTCGGACTCTGTTTTGCGCAAATCAATATACCCCTTATCTTCGCTTCGGGTTGTTTTTAACTACTTTTTATTTTAAAATTTTTTTAATAAAAAATAAAAAAGCACGGTGTTTTGTAAATAAAAAAAACTAACAAGTGTTTGGAAATGTAACTTCTTTAGTAACGAATGGAACAATGAGTGATAATATGTGATGTCATACTATTTTATCACGATATATGTATGAACCGTGGCACGTGTGAACACAAGTCATCACATAATACGCCACAAACATTTTTGGTAGTCATCGGATGATTGGCTGAATAATGAAGCTAGTAAAGGTAGACATTACGTACGTTTTGGATTCCTTTGAAAATATTCAGTGGTTTTGGATAGACTTCGCCACCAACACTAAATGGAATACATTTTAAAAATTTACTGAATTTTTTCGGAAAGATATTTAGTTTATCTATTTATTACACACATACACATGTATCTCGTTACATTACAGGTAACCTATTTGCATTGATAAGAAACTAAAAGTTTAACAAAGTCTAAACTTTCAGATTAAACACGAATACAAAATACATGGAACTACAAAAGTTAATGACGACACAATTCGACAAATTTACTTTCGCTCATCATAAATAATACACACTCTGTTCGACTGCGATCAGACGGTTGAGCAGTTGAACACTGTGGGATACTGGAGAGTTCCAATATAGTTCGGTTTTAGAGAGTGGTATTATACACAGGTGATGGTTGCGTGAGTGCAGGAAATTGTCTGGTACGAAGAATAGAAGTTTTAGTTTTAATATAAGTTAAAGTTTCATTAGTGCAACATCTCTTCTGCTTTGCAAGAAATGGAAACCTAGCATACCCAAGAGGAAATCGGTAGGAAATAGAAAGTGGAAGTAACCATACTGTCTCATATACAGATATTGAAGGAACGTCTTTTGTACATGTTCAGTCATTAAGCTGTACTTGGCTTCATATGAGCTCCAAATAGTGGAGCTGGATTCTAACCAGCTCTGCATCCTTGAAGTACACAGCAGATGAATTGATGATATAGATTTAAAATCTTTTGAAATATTTAACACAAATCCCGTCGATCGCGAATCAAGTCTGACTCCTATATCCACGAATTCATACAGACGATGCAATGAGATTCCGCTGACCGGGTATTCATATTTGATAGAAGCATGTGCTCGGCTGTTGCTTACTTCTGAACATTTGTTTGCGCTAAGGCGTAAACCACTTGCTGCACTCCACTCAATGACGGCGTTGATATCATGCTGCAACTTTTTACCATCTGCTGCATCTTTGACAACAACAAAAACTATCATGTCGTCCGTGAATAACAAGCAATGCAGTTTTCACCGCACAACTGATACTGTTTACCAGAATCGTGAAAAGTAGAGACCCGAGATTCGAACCTTGGCTCACTCTCGGTCGTGCAACTTAAGTCTTGGTTGTAAAGTTGCCTGCTCGTACATATTGCTTTCTATCTGTTTGATAAGAAGAGAAAAATCATAAAATGGAACGGAGAACCCTGCCTCGCTAAGGCAATTTAATAAGATATAGTTTCATAAGATTGAAAGCTTTCTGGTAGTCAAAATATGCAACATCTACTTGAAATCTGAGGTCAATGATGACAAGGTCAGGACATATTAAAATTAATCAAATAAAATATACTCATTATATAGGTAACATGATGATATCTAGACTGAAAGTGAACATTGGTCCCTGACACAAAGCTAGACTTCGGACTATCCTCACGATACTTCCCAACAAATCGCATTCAATGCTGTCCTGTCTATTGGCACATTGTAATACTTAATTTTTTTATTATTTTACATAACCCATTTCACCGAGGAATTCATTACGGTTATCAGATACACAATGTAAATTTAACCATAGAGAATGTTAAAGAAACTTCTTTCAAAGGCTGTTAAATATTTCCAAAACAGACAATACTGTTTACAGATGTCGGTGCTCGGATTGTCATGGAGCAGTGGAGGAAATAGCCTTGCTGTAGTTCTCGGTCATAAGCGGCATGAGGAATGGTGCGAGCACAGTGGAAAGCTGCGAGTCTATACCGTTAAGAGGTATTTGAAATATTACCTATGCTGTATCTTCCAAACATAGAATTAGCTGGGTTACTTTGAATGTACAATTTCACCATCTTGTACATTATTCACATGTGAATGTACGTATGTCACACACTGCATCATGAGGCTGTCTTTCTCTTCGCTACTGCCATTCTAGATTACATAGTTACGAGGTGGGGGCAAGGCTTTTGACTAGGAGATTTTGATATGTATTTTTTAGTTTCTAAATTTGTGTTCTTCCTATATTTTTTTGTTTACGTTTATAAGTCTAGATTGGATAAAATATATCATGGCGACAACAAATTTATGCACAAACATACATAAATCCTTGGTAGGCCACATTTATACTTTAAGGAATATTAAATTCCTTAATTTGCGCTAAATCTTCATAAAAGAATGCAAATGAAATTAAAAAAATATTAATCAAAATTTATTTAATAACTTTACTTTTAATGACAGACAGACGAAACCTTTTCGATAATTTAAGCAATTCTGTACCTGGAAAATAAATGTTTTTAGTTAAGTCATAAGCCTGAAGTTTCCTATTCATTTGAGGCAATAAACTTATAAAATAGTTACTCTTTGTAAAAATATAATTAAAAAAAAAATGTGCAAGTTCCTTCCAAGAGTTTGTGCTTTAATGATTACGCAAGTGTCAATTATGATGTAGGACTAGCGAGGATACACTGGAGCTGTCTTTCAGTGTGTCGGTGCAGGGCTGTGTGAGCTGCGTGAACTGGCACTGCCAAGTTGCAGCACTCCTGGCTTTCGCTACATCCACTGGTTAGTTTGATGTGATTCTGTTATTCCATGGCAACAATGCTCAATGCTCCCTCTTGGGCATTTCAGAAAGTGTAGTCTCTTTTTTTTATCCTTTTGTATTAAGAAATAAAAGTGTCCCATCTGTCTACTTAAGTAATCTGTGTTACAAATATTGATTTAAAAATTTATTTTCAGAATAAAATTTTTGAAATCTCTGGTACTCATGATGTAAGCTAATAATACATGGTTTACCAGCATACAGAGACTCAGCGTTATATTTCGCTAAGTAACAATAAACTAAGACTTTTGTGAAGAAATAAGCGTAGCTTGTTAATTAAACAGAGCCAGTAGACGAGTTTGTTGTCAAGTTTTCAGAAAATAGATGTTTTCATGGAACAAAACGAAAGATAAAATGCGTTAGCCTTGCCCACACAAGCTTACGGATGAACTGAAATCTATTTACCCATTTGTGTTAGTTAAGCCCTTGTATCGTCTCACACTGGCGAATGCTATCACAAAGTTTGCACAGGTTGTCAGTGCGGTTTTTTGTCCATCATGTAAAATATGGCAAGTTTACATGATGAACTGGATATTTTATTTGATTGAACGGATTCCCTTGTGTAGTATTTTTTATGTCTGAAATTGATATTGAAATATCGTCTTAAAAATATTCAATATTTTTTAAAGAAAAAAGACTCAAAATGTCACTGTATTGTAAAAAAATTTTCGAGTAGAGAAGAAACTCTGTCAGCGACGTGGATTGTAATAACAAGTGACAAGTCCAGTAACGTTTCTTAGGTGACCGAGGTGAATATAGAGTATGTTCCACTAGGCGATCACGATGCTGAAAACGCTCACTGTATCGTTCCACTTGGCGACCGCGGTTGTTGCGGTCGTGATCAAAATGTCATTGATGGCATCATTGTTCACGACTGCGACGACCCACATATCAACATGGGTCGTTGCGGTCGTTTATCTGTAAAATTGACTTTGACAAATTGATTATGAAGTTTACGTAAATAAATTTATATCATGTTTGAAAATTAAATATAATGACGGAGAGAATCACATTATGCAATTTGAAAAATTATCTAATAGAAATAAAGGTTACACCAAAAGACGCAAATGGATTCATCAAACTTTTATAAAAATTAAATTAATTTTATTATATTAGGGATTATATTAATTATCTAACATAATAAATATAATCCCTAATATAATAAAAAATATAATCTCTTGATTTTTGTCCAATACCCGCCATTTACTCATAGTTACAAACATGTTACGAATACGCATTGTTCATTACACATTCCACTTGGACTGACAGTTACAACTTTAGTATATTATCTATGGTTACATCATTGACAAGCTAGTGGAATGGATAGGTATGCGGTCATGGGTGCGAGTGTTGCGAGCGGCTAGTGGAACGTACTCATATTGATTTAAAGCATTTAAAAATCAAAGAAACGGAGAGTAGAGTCTTAGCGGCGGGAGGACACTTTGAAATTTTCGATTTTTTTAAAAATAAATATTAAATTAATGACGTAGAAAATTTTTCAAATATAACATGTTCATATGGTAAAAAACGAGGCCATAATGAAGAAGAAAGCATATTAGCGATGAGGAAAGCTAATGATGGATAGAGTTTTTCGTCTACCACCAGTCACTCGACGTGTCAATGAAAAGCAGGCCGCTGATAAGTAAACCTAACTTACTTAAATTTTCTTTTAGCTCTCAGTCATAGTTAAGCATATTTTCATCTTTATACTTAGTAGAGAATCACCTTAATTATGACTCTCTCCTCTTCCTCCATTGTGGTCACTAAACATCTCTACTTCTCTCACAAACATCAGTCATCACAGTCAGGAAAGATCTACGGGAATATCTACAGGAATACTTGGGGTAATCAATCGACTTCTCTATTTTGCACTTCTTATGCAATGTTCTGACTTCTGTTTCATTTTAGGGTTCTATACCTTAAAAAGTAAAAACCCTTTTAAGATCACTTCATTGTTCTGTCTGCCTGTCAAGACCCTTTTTCTCGGAAACGTGTGGTATCAAGTTGAAATTAATCGTTGAAATAATTGGTATCAAGTTGAAATTAATATCAAATACTTAGGTCTACGGTCCCTTGGAGCTGTAAAAAAGTCAAGCTTTTAAGTCAATGCAATAAAAAAAACCCTAAAAATAGAGCCATTTATGCCATATCTTTTGACATTCGTAAATGAATCATAACCTATAGGGTACTTCTCGTTAACCTAGATTCATGAAATTTGGCACGAAGCAAGGTTTCACAGCACCAGCAAAGGTAAAAATCCGAAAATTGTTAATTTGTAGTTATATTACATAAAAAAAATATTGTTTTAAATAATTAAAATTTGTGAATAGTTTAATAGAAATATTATGTACCGTTAAATGTTAATGAATATGCCTAAATGTGTACGTATATCTCGAAGTGCGAATTCCACTCGTGCTTGACAGGTTTTTTAACACATGATGTATAGTATAACATTTTTCCCAGGTTTTTGTAATCAGACGTATAGTTCCAGTAATTAGCATGAATGAAACATAATTTTCCGCTTTATAAATATAATGTTCGGACAATTAGCGGAAAAGTTTTTGTTAGCGGCAATGCTTATGTGAACACTTTAGAATAATAATATATATTCTGTATCAATGAAATTTTGTTTGTTTTTATTAAATAATAATCTTAATATTTTTCTTTTCAAAATAAAGAAATTTCACTGTTAACTTGTGTGACGGCCACTTTCCATTCTGATCTTGACCGAGCACACAGATGGTTGAAACCTTCATACTTTGTCCTCAAGGTTAGAAAGTTTCAACCACTATACATTGTTTTTACTGTTCCATGGTTCCATTCGTTGTATTGCATATATTTAAGAGGCATAGAAGTTCCATATATACCATTGGGACTCAACAAAAAAGGGCCTATGGAACGAAAAAGAAATTTGATTAAAAAAATTTGTATAAACATGAAATTGCTGATGGAAAACTCATGAAAATGTAGTTTCATATAAATGTAGTTTCAAATTGGAAAACTCATGATATGTAGAGGATTTGGTCCAGGTTTTTTTACTCTAAAGTCAAATCCAAATTTTGCAATTAAGAGGTAAAATATTATTTTGATCGTAACGAGCTTTAAATCCAAAGCCTTGAACACATTGTATAAGGGCTCATATCAATATACTACAGTGACAACTAAAGACGTCAACTCGTAGCAAGAAAAATGTGTAGTCAAAATAACTTTGAACAAGACATATGTTATTTTCGTTACTGAGAAATAGACCAAATCTGACACAGAGGCGTTGTACATATGATATAAAACAAGATAAGGATATATAGGGAACATAATATTAATTTTAGTGAGAATAAAGATCAACTTTAAAGAACGGGGATGATCACTGTTTATTTTTCCTGCCAGATGGCATCGCTGACATGGCCAATGTCTATGGAACAGAAGTTGTCAAACGTTAACTTTATGGAATTTAGTATATTCTGTACATTTCATAGTTTTTATGAAACTTTGTTACAATTTAGTTTATAAGTTAGCTATGTCCCACGTTGAATACATGTTTCAACAATATATGTTATCATTAATTTCCCAAAAATACAAAAAAATATATATAAAAAAAATTGCAAGGATTGACAGAATTCTGACTGACTGTGACCGTGTTACTTCAATCACCATCTACAATAATTATGTGTGACTATCCCCATTGTTGGCTCCCATAATAATTTTGCGAATGTGACGTGGTGTCTTGCAAAAAAGCGACAGATTCTTGACAAATTGCAGGATACAGAAGATGATCAAAATTAAGAAATATATTTTGGAGAATCCCAGAATTGTGGGAGGGTTAGGAACTTTAACAACAACGTGATTAATTGAACAAGTAAACCGAACATAAAAATTATCATATATGAGAATAATCAAATCTACAGGGGATGTTCATGTGCAGAGTGTAAAAGGGGACGCAAGTGACTCACAGCAGCTAACACGCGATGGGCATGCAGCGCGCCCTGTCACCGCATTGATGTGGCTCACTGGAGACCAGATGACCCGCTTTGTGCCCACCATGAGAGGGCAGCGGAGGGACAAGAGAGTCGGCGCATCTGATCAGGTTAGAGCTAAATTGTGTATTGAAAAAAAATATACTTTTCGAAGTGATGTATCTCAAAATTTAAATACTCAGAGCTCCTAATTGATACGTATTATTTGCAAAGGGTCAGTAAAAAATTTAACAAATGTTATGAATTAATTAAGCAACAAGATTATATATATTTTGAGTGTTGCTAGTAATTTCCGAGCCACAATTATAGTGCATTTTAGAATATGTTCCACTAGGTGATCGTAATACTCAAAACATTCGTAGTGTCAAAACGCCAATGGTGACGTCATTGTACATGACCGGTTTGAGCCTATGCCGACCAACGTATCGCAGTGAGGGTTTACGGTCGTTCATCTGTCAATTTGATTTTGACACATTGATATAGGAAGTTTATGTCAATAAATTATATCACATCTGAAGATTAAACATGGTGACAGACAGAATTATTTTATGCAGCACGGAGAAGTATCTAATAGAAGTAAAGGTTACAATCAGAAGACGTAAAACATACATATGAAATTAAAATACGCTTTCACAAATTATCTAACGATTAATATATGTAGAATAAAAAAATATTAATACCTTCCATTTCCTCATAGCTGCGAATATGCATTGTTTATAACCCGTCCCACTTGGAATGACAGTTGCAACGCTGACCAGTTAGTTTAATGAATATGATTTGGGTCAGTAGCGGGCGACCAGTGGAACGTATCTTCAATCTAACATTAGCATTATATTCTCTATTTTCTGAAATCTTGTCTTAATGACATACACCGCATTTGCTTTTTAAGGATGCTAGGCTCTCCCGAATATGCAGATTTGTGTTCATTTGCCGCTATGTTCTTGAAGCCTCCCCGTATTAAACATTATTAAAGTTCCAAAACAAAATACGTAGATATCGACCATAATCTATTGAGGTTACTTAAAATCTGGATCGATATAAATATTTAACAATAAGACTTACCAATGATATATTAACGGGAACATAAACAGGAACCTGGTTGCAGGTTTGAACCACTTAATTTTGTATTAGCAGACATAATTAAAAACACTTGATTCGGATTTCGGATGATACGTTACCAAACAAGAATTTATACGCTTTGTTTTCCGAACATTATATGTAGGCCTTGAAGAACACACCATTTTGTCTATTTTTAGTGTGAAGAAATAATATTGGGTTTTAGAAACCTTTCTTTCTCGCTCTAATCCATAATACACATAAAATGAACGATGCTATCTGGTCTCTGTAAAAAGTGTTCATTAAAAAATTTTAATAAATTTTTATATTATAAAATGTAAGACCTAGTGTCCTTATTTTGTTTCAAATAAAATTTAGTAATATACATGGATATATAAGTACCACCATAGTTAAAATGACAGGTCGCCGTAGTTAAAATAAAATGTACAAGTTACTTCGTCCACGCACAGCGCACTTATTAAAGACGCATGGATAGTAATTTAGATTGATATGAGTGAGTAGCTCAGAGGAGAGATGAAGCTAGCATGGAACAGAAAAATAATAGCCCTTTTTTGTTCTCGATCATTTTTTTTTACATGAAAAAGACACAAGAATTATTTTTATTTCGCGTAACGATGTGAAAAAAAGTACACTGTGAACGTGGCTTTACCCTGCCCTTTGGTGGTGGGTTCGTAGCTCCATGAACGTCTCAAAATTCAGCAGGTTTAAGTTTGTTATCACAGCCATGAGTGTAACATTCAACTTGCTTTTGTCAGAAACTGTATATCGTTCGTAAAAATCTATGCAAAATTGTTCGGTGCAGATTCTGGTGTCGGCTGGCAGCGATGGCCTGGTGAAAATATGGCAGGTAAATCTGAATCTGGGAGTACTGGACGTCATAGTTTGGTTAGTATTATATGGACTCGGTTTTAGTAAGTAGGTGACAAGATGGCAACACAAAATTAATGGTATTCAATCCATTTCTAGCCTCAGTTTTTGTAAACTTATTTAATGTGGCTACCTATCTTTTTGGACATTAGTCGTGGTTTTAAAATTCGAACGCTTTTATTTCTGGAACTAATAATCGTCGAACATTAGCAATTCATGATTAGGTGTTACAATCGTACGGAGAATGTGTACGAAAAACGGAAGTAGTTAATGAAACAATATTCAGCGCCATATTACAATAAGTTCTTCTCACGTATATGTCAATGTCAGCGTATTATTGTTCTTACGAAGTAGAATTTTAAAAACTGCTTCCAGCAAATAAATTTGGTGGAATATATAAAAGTGTAATTGATTATCGGGAGAAATGATTTAAGGCAAGCCATGCTATAAATGTGATACACTTTAATTCTCAAATAAAGGTTGAAATCATGAGTCAAGTAGTTGCGCATACAAGAATTGGCTTCAAGTACAACAAAGTAACACAGCGATTAGAGGAACAAGTCAGTTAAGTGAATTGAAAATTTAAACTTTGTTTTGTATAGCATAAAATGACAGTAGTGTAACCATAACTTTATTAATTTAGCTCCAAATTGCGCTGATAACAATTTGTATAGTCGCCATAGTATTATTTATACTTAACCGTTTTAGTGCCATGGTTTTTTACTCATATATACTTAAATATGCCAAAGAAATCTTTTGTTTTTGATGTCATTTACCCTTGTCTCGAATAAAAACTGTATCTCTTCCAAAAATTATCCAATTTTAATAATTTTTTACGTGTTTTTTTTATAAAAAGTTGTACAAGGATAATAAAATACAAAGAAAATTATGGAAATATATATTGTGATATGATGTCGTATTTTCGCAGTCCAGTACATCGTCCGTATGAGCAAAATAATTGTATCGTCACTATTATCACTATTATCACGTCACTATTATCATTTCGTGAGCGCCATCGCGCTTGTGGCAAATTAAGTTAGTACGCGCACAAACACGATGGCGCTCGTTGGCACTCAAACGGTTAAACAAGTTTCTAACCTATAATTTATAACATTTGAATATAGTAATTTTACAGAGTTTTATTAAATTTCCCACAATTTTGTACGCCAAAACTATCTGTCTCAAAAATCTGAGTATTGTAGAAAATTTGCCTTCCCTTTCTATTAATTTTAATTGTTAATCTTTAATAGCATAGACAATGTTTAATAGCATAAACAAAATAAACTTTAATAGCATAAACAACTTATTAATATAGCAGGTAAAACATTTATTTCATGTTTTTAAAAATATTTTATATCTGAAAGAACAAATGGTTTCAGCAGTGTTGTAGTTTGATATTGTAACTTACGGTACAGTTTCTACAAAGTTTTTTTCGTTTTTTATAAATTTAAAAGTAATTGTAGATGGACAAATGCCATAAATCACCATTGTTTATGAAGGTGTTGGCAAAAGTTTCAGTTGGCTGATGAATGGTTGGTTGCTTTTACTTTCGACGTGAAAACATCTTTAAAATCGATGCCAGATATGGGGAGGTAATTACACCCAAATGAGAGACAGTGTCTGCTGAAGTAATGTCAAACTTCAATAATTTAGCTAAAAAAGACGTAATACTGCCGCAATCTTCATGACGTTTTAAAGAGGAGATGAAGAAAAAAGATAATGTAGTCTGTGCCAGCGCTATTCTAATATTCATGGTGGTCACTGGTGGTCAAACTGTACATGTGAAAAGTGTGTGTCTTGCAAGAGATATTCAACTAATTTCAAATCCATATGTAACCCTTTTCTCATACCATTCAATAAATATAAGATGAAATTGATTTAACGATTCAAAACAAAAATTTTACTAGTGATGTTTTCACGGAAGTAATTAATATCCGTAATCAATATCCGACATTGTTATTCCATTTTTAATGCGGGTAAATGATAAGACAAACCTATAATATATGCAGTCTTTCTTGTATATATTATTATGCAGTCTTTCTTATATACACATATATATACAACAATTATTATATATACAACAAATCAATACCTTCATCGCTACCTTCATACAATTTTTGATTTACAGTTACGAGTTGAACGGGGCTGCACCGGGCAAGAGGATTGCGCCCGACATAAGTTGCTTGGATTTCATGCATGCCTGGTCTTCGGAAGATGCACTTCCTGAGTTGTAAGTTTTTTCATCTATTATTATATAAATGGTGGGTCATTTGATTGTAACTTCTTTTGTTCGAACAAAATTAATTTTTTTCTAGGTTTGTAAATAATACTTAAAGTAAACCTTAAAGTATAATACTTAAAGTATTACATAATATGAGTGTTGTTACAAAGCTGTCACAGCTGTTTTTCTTTGCTATCGACTTAAAATTTGGCAGTTGTAGGATATGCTTGCCCATGTCTATTTTAAGTAAAAGAATTTTGGAAATATTTTTAGTTTTTTTTGTTCGAATTTATTTTTAGCAGGTTTTTTTAATAATATATCATAATTTGGATGTTTTCAGAAAAAATCGCCATCGTCTCGTTTTTAGGACTCTATACCTTAAATTGAGAAACGTAACCCTTATAAGACCATTCATATGTCTGCCTGCCTGTCTGTCACAGTCTATTTTTTTCAGAAACCATATAGCCTAGAAACTTGATATTTGGCATAGTAATACATTTTTTTAAATATTCACTTAAGAATTAAAGTAGAGAAAATACTCAAAAATTATTGCGTAAATTTTGACATGTGACTTTTGAGGCGTTGTTCCCTGTGATTCAAGGTCATATTTGTTCTCCGTCATTTGTGAATGTTTATGCTCTTATTTGCTATTTTTTCTTCAGCATTTTTGTAATTAAATATCTAAGAAATTAAATTTAGTTATTTAGAAGAATAGTTGTTATTGAAAGAACTTCATATCATTAGGAGTTCGTAATAATACTTTACTAGCGTGAGCCGTGCGAAGTCTTCGCATTATTATTTATTCCATTATGAAGCTCAGATGACAGATCAAACAAATATTTTACTAAAATTGACATATAGAGGCGCAAGTATCAAAAGCGTTGAGCTAAAGCGCCACTTTATTTATACGTGAGTGGATTTGAAATTAAACAAAAATTTTACCGACCGTCAATCGTATTGACGTTGAGCCGTTAGATGGCAGCATTGCTGTTTTGTGTATATAATTTTAATAATTAATTAATTTGCAAAAACAATAGCAATAATAAATTGTTTAGTTGTGGATGCCGGTAGAGCAAGCAATTATCTATAAAATGATATATAATTTATGTGGATTAGTTGTGAGGTTTTTTCTAAAAAGGGAGAGTAACATCTTAACCTTAGCGTATTAATATATATGATGATGATGATGATACTTTACACAATATTCTTTTTCTCATCAATTTTAGCAATGCATTAGATTTTATTGATTTTCGTGTTTTGTTCTCTTCCTCGAAGACAATATAGATTGATGTGTTTTAAAAAGTCATAGCAGAGACAAATCCAGCTTGTGGTTTGTGTATCACATAGTATGGGTGTGATTGGTTGACTTTCTCCCACTTCATATTCTTTAAGACGTTTCCAATGACACCCATTTTTTTTATATCAATACCTGTAGATTTCTTTTGTTCACGAGTTACTCTGGCCAGTGTTGCCAGTCACATTGCTTTTACTATTTGCTTATTATCAAAGCAATAAATTCTTCTTTCATTAAATGGCAACGAAACGATGTTAAACTTTAATGGTTAAACCCTAACTTTAAACGGAAGTTAGAGACAATCTTTTGATACTTGCTTCACGGAGCTCAAATAAAACGTCCATTTACGACGAGCGCCATCGCGCTCGTGCGTGTACTAACTAAATTTGCCATGAGCGCGATGGCGCTTGCAAAATAAGTTGCTGTTTAGTGCATAGTAGGGGGGGTCGCTCGTACACATCGCTAATTTTTTATCTTTCTACGTGTTACATAAAGTTCAAATTATAATATTTTAGTAATTACAATGTAAAAAGGATCCAGGAAAAGAAAATTTTTAACCCGTAATGTTGGAATATGAAAATAATTCGAGTGAAAATGATCGTTTTTCAAGTTGTGAAGAAAGTGATAGTGGGAGTGACATTGTGGTGCGCTCACAATTTGGAGTAATGCAAATTTTGAGTGATAGTGATAATAGTGACGATAATAATTATTTTGCTGATACGGAGGATGTACCGAACTGCGAAAATAACGATGTGACCTTGATTTCAGTTTTATAATTTTTGTTCACAATATTATTTTCTTTGTATTTTATTATCCTTGTACAAGTTTTTATTAAGAAAACACCGAAAAAATTATTAAAATTGGATAATTTTTGGAAGAGATACAGTTTTTTTTCGAGACAAGGGTAAATGACATCAAAAACAAAAGATTTTTTTGGCATTTTTAAAAGTGAAGTTTTGAGTAAAAAAGTGGCAATAAAACGGTTAATTCGCTGTTTTATTATTAGTATTTTGGAAGAATGGCAAACTATCCATTGCGGATCATCTGTACATGTGTTTTCTTGAGGACAATCTGAGCGATGTGCGGTGGATCATTCTCTAGGCGCTAAGCATCTCGTTCTTTGTTATATGTTTAAGTTTGATGAATGATTAATGATTTTGTAAAAGAATAAACAGCTATAATAATATATAAGCAACTAAGCTCTAATGAACAGAGAATGAGTGGATTTCACAAGTCTTCCATGTGGACAGTTTATTGTACATAAAAAGTTTTTTTTTTAATTTTCATGTCAATCCAATCAGAAATTTTGTGCGTGAAAACGTAACGCAAATAAATAAAACTTTCGTCTTCATAATATTAGTTTAACAACATGCTATCCAACACAATGCTTTAATAAAGACCAAAATTACATTGAATTTCAATTATCCTGGGAATAAGCTGCAGCATCGGTAGAAATGAGAATAGTTACTGCTCATTGTAAATATACGAGTTCACCTGTTATGGTTATGTCCGAGGCATGTGTTAACTAGCAAATTTGTTGCAGACGCGTGGCTGACGATTCGTTTGTGGTCGGCACTTCCACTGGAGAGTTGATAGTGTGCAAGTCGAAGACGACAAAAGATGTTTTGAGTATGTATTAAGAGAAAAATTATTTCCTATAATTATAAGCTGTATATGAGTAGGCTGTTTGCTTGTTAATGTGTATTGTACATAATGTTCCCTAACATCTATTTTTATGCGTTTTGGTCCAATAAAAAAATAGAATATAATATGTAAAATTAAATAGAATTTAGGTGCCTGTCTGTTTGCATTGTCAATTACCAAAACAAATCTAATAAACAAAAAATATTTCATCTCTACATATAGATTTAACTCGAAAACTACTAAAACCTCACTGACACCAGCATCATTTTCATTTTTATTTTATCGCAATATTTCAAACGGTTTCGAAAACATGATGATGTTTATTTATGCAAAAAAATTAAAAAAAAAAATTATGTGTGCAATTCACACATGGTAGAAGTGAAACCTTCAAAAATTTTAAATTTTAATTTTTAAGTTTAATATCAATTTTTAATTTTGATAAAAACTAAAATAATTAGAAAAGTCCCCTATCCCCTTCCCCTCCCTTCCCCGTCACCCTTCCATTCCCCCTCCCCTAACCTCCCCCTCCTCCTCTCCCCCCCTCCGGACACAATTTGTTTCATCGACTCCGAATACAATTCGTTTCATCGACTTTCAAATCACAGCGATGCTATACTGTCGCTTTTTCGTTTCATTGATTTTCAAATCACAACGATGCTAAAGAAGTTTTCACTTCAAAAATCTCTGCCGCTCTAAGTTGCACCATCAGGCTGCAGGAAAACACGCAGGAGCAAACAGAGGAATGCGAGGAGTGAATGCAAGTTGGCCCGTGCAGGATTTAAACTAAACTAATTATTTGACAATATAAGAGTATAAAATAAACGATTAAAATACAGCACATACGTTTCGTAATAAATATTTTCGTGCTAGTAACATATATTTACAGATCACAGACTAAACATTTGTGCCGATTAATAATTAATTATTAAGAAAAAACAATATTTTTTTAAATACTTTTTTTCTCATAACAAATATAATGTGAATGTGCCAAAAAGTCTATAAGGGTTATATTTTTAGCCAAAAATATCTAAATATATTATTTCTAAAAGGTGTTTTTTGGTCGAGCGGCTCGATCTCTTTAACTACTGCACCAAAAAAAATAAAAAAATACCCACTTAAAGTTTATGTTTTCTACTTTGGGCGAAAAATATAAAAAAATTCGAAAAAAATCTTTTTGTTAATAAAAAAATTAATTTTTATAACAATTGGCATGAGCGCCATCTGTGGGCGACACATCAAATATCTTAGCCAAATTGTATACTTGGAACACGCTAGATGGCGATATAGTGCGAAGACTTCGCACGGGTCAGCTAGTAAGAAACACAACGGATATAGTTAAATAAGTGTATTTAATACCGTTGTTATAACTATAAATATAAATATGTCGTCATCGTAAAAACTATTTAATAAACCACCATATCTATTTCGATAAACTTGTGACCGCACTGCATCCTTTCGGGTCTTTATCGGACGATCGCTCAGTTTGTCAAAGAGCTTGGTGTAGTGGATGCATCTGTGTGCATATTGCAACATGTTGGAAAAAGAGAGAAAAACCGCCAACAATTAAAAATGAGATGAGATTTTATTTCTCAGACATTATGTACTAATTATTATATCTAATTATATTAGGTCTAATATAAGTCCTATCCGATCCATGAGGGTACTACTCAATATTAATATGTGATCTTATAAAACTAATCCATTTCATAAAGTAAAGTAAACAAAATTGTCAAAAAACATTTGGTATATTAAATTAAGATTTAGACACGCACATGGTAGATTTAGAAACCCATTCATCAGCTAACAACCGAGGGCAAAGGGTACCGGCAAAGGAAGCAGAAAAAATGCACTTCGTGAGATCATAATCTCATTATCTTAAGTTTTATTTGAGATGCAAAGATTGTCAGGTTTCAAAAAATGCCAATGTTAAAGAAATTATGTTTCTCGAATTTATTTCTATGATATATAAAACTTTTTATACATTCGTAATTTAAGTTTTTTTTATTTATTATATATATTTTATGGTAATACCTATATGACGATTTTGGTTCGGACAGGAGTTTTTTTATACACCTGTGCATTAGTTGACATATTAAATTCGACTGTAAGTTTGTGTCTGACCTCAATAAGTCTTTCGTTTACAAAATTACCTATAAATTTGGTTCTTACCTGTTTTGCCGTTCTAGAGGCATAGCTGTGTCGAGTTCTTTGTAATGGTTCAAGTATTGATTATCTTTTTGCGAGTCCCTACGTTGTCACAGTCAGTAATTTTCTCTATCAAATCTTTTGGATTAGCATGACAATAATGATGATATCAAATAATTATCCAAAGCACAAGTTGCTTTTATGACTGACTCAATAGTTTCAGGTGACATGTTCGTTTGTGTTCTGTAAATTCTACGCCTCGCCACTATTATGCCAAACTGTATTCAACTATGCAGCGTGCTTATGATGTCCAATATTTACAAATCATCTTCATTCTGCCCTCTAAGTCACTTTGCCTAAATGGTTTCATCGTGTCTTTTCTTATAGGAAATGCGTTGTCAGCAACAAATGCTTACAGCAGTATTTATGAACTATTATATAGCCTTTCTTTGTAGGAATATGGTTTCAACATGTCTTTTCTTATAGGAAATGCGTCATCAGCAATGAATGCTTACAGCAGTATTTATGAACTATCATATAATCATTTTATTGTAGGAATATGGTTTCATCATGTCTTTTCTGATAGGAAATGTGTCGTCAGCAATGAATGCTTACAGCAGTATTTGTGAATCGTTATATAATCTTTCTACTGTAGGAATATGGTTTCATCATGTCTTTTCTTATAGGAAATGCGTCGTCAGCAATGAATGCTTACAGCAGTATTTATGAACTATCATATAATCTTTTTATTGTAGGAATATGGTTTCATCATGACTTTTCTTATAGGAAATCCGTCGTCAGCAACAAATGCTTACAGCAGTATTTATGAACTATTATATAAACTTTTTATTGTAGGAATATGGTTTCATCATGTCTTTTCTGATGGGAAATGCTTCATCAGCAACAAATGCTTACAGCAGTATTTATGAACTATTATATAACCTTTTTATTGTCGGAATATGGTTTCATCATGTCTTTTCTGATAGGAAATGCTTCATCAGCAACAAATGCTTACAGCAGTATTTATGAACTATTATATAAACTTTTTATTGTAGGAATATGGTTTCATCATGTTTTTTCTGATGGGAAATGCTTCATCAGCAACAAATGCTTACAGCAGTATTTATGAACTATTATATAACCTTTTTATTGTCGGAATATGGTTTCATCATGTCTTTTCTGATAGGAAATGCTTCATCAGCAACAAATGTTTACAGCAGTATTTATGAACTATTATATAACCTTTTTATTGTCGGAATATGGTTTCATCATGTCTTTTCTGATAGGAAATGCGTTGTCAGCAACAAATGCTTACAGCAGTATTTATGAACTATTATATAATCTTTTTATTGTAGGAATATGGTTTCATCATGTCTTTTCTGATAGGAAATACTTCATCAGCAACAAATGCTTACAGCAGTATTTATGAACTATTATATAACCTTGTTATTGTCGGAATATGGTTTCATCATGTCTTTTCTGATAGGAAATGCGTCGTCAGCAACAAATGCTTACAGCAGTATTTATGAACTATTATATAACCTTTTTATTGTCAGAATATGGTTTCATCATGTCTTTTCTGATAGGAAATGCTTCATCAGCAACAAATGTTTACAGCAGTATTTATGAACTATTATATAACCTTTTTATTGTCGGAATATGGTTTCATCATGTCTTTTCTGATAGGAAATGCGTTGTCAGCAACAAATGCTTACAGCAGTATTTATGAACTATTATATAATCTTTTTATTGTAGGAATATGGTTTCATCATGTCTTTTCTGATAGGAAATACTTCATCAGCAACAAATGCTTACAGCAGTATTTATGAACTATTATATAACCTTGTTATTGTCGGAATATGGTTTCATCATGTCTTTTCTGATAGGAAATGCGTCGTCAGCAACAAATGCTTACAGCAGTATTTATGAACTATTATATAATCTTTATATTGTAGGAATATGGTTTCATCATGTCTTTTCTGATAGGAAATACTTCATAAGCAACAAATGCTTACAGCAGTATTTATGAACTATTATATAACCTGGTTATTGTCGGAATATGGTTTCATCATGTCTTTTCTGATAGGAAATGCGTCGTCAGCAACAAATGCTTACAGCAGTATTTATGAACTATTATATAATCTTTTTATTGTAGGAATATGGTTTCATCATGTCTTTTCTGATAGGAAATGTGTCGTCAGCAATGAATGCTTACAGCAGTATTTATGAACTATCATATAATCATTTTATTGTAGGAATATGGTTTCATCATGTCTTTTCTGATAGGAAATGTGTCGTCAGCAATGAATGCTTACAGCAGTATTTGTGAATCGTTATATAATCTTTCTACTGTAGGAATATGGTTTCATCATGTCTTTTCTTATAGGAAATCCGTCGTCAGCAACAAATGCTTACAGCAGTATTTATGAACTATTATATAAACTTTTTATTGTAGGAATATGGTTTCATCATGTCTTTTCTGATGGGAAATGCTTCATCAGCAACAAATGCTTACAGCAGTATTTATGAACTATTATATAACCTTTTTATTGTCGGAATATGGTTTCATCATGTCTTTTCTGATAGGAAATGCTTCATCAGCAACAAATGCTTACAGCAGTATTTATGAACTATTATATAAACTTTTTATTGTAGGAATATGGTTTCATCATGTCTTTTCTGATGGGAAATGCTTCATCAGCAACAAATGCTTACAGCAGTATTTATGAACTATTATATAACCTTTTTATTGTCGGAATATGGTTTCATCATGTCTTCTCTGATAGGAAATGCTTCATCAGCAACAAATGTTTACAGCAGTATTTATGAACTATTATATAACCTTTTTATTGTCGGAATATGGTTTCATCATGTCTTTTCTGATAGGAAATACTTCATCAGCAACAAATGCTTACAGCAGTATTTATGAACTATTATATAACCTTGTTATTGTCGGAATATGGTTTCATCATGTCTTTTCTGATAGGAAATGCGTCGTCAGCAACAAATGCTTACAGCAGTATTTATGAACTATCATATAATCTTTTTATTGTAGGAATATGGTTTCATCATGTCTTTTCTGATAGGAAATGTGTCGTCAGCAATGAATGCTTACAGCAGTATTTATGAACTATCATATAATCTTTTTATTGTAGAAATATGGTTTCATCATGTCTTTTCTGATAGGAAATGTGTCGTCAGCAATGAATGCTTACAGCAGTATTTATGAACTATCATATAATCTTTTTATTGTAGAAATATGGTTTCATCATGTCTTTTCTGATAGGAAATGTGTCGTCAGCAATGAATGCTTACAGCAGTATTTATGAACTATCATGTAATCTTTTTATTGTAGAAATATGGTTTCATCATGTCTTTTCTGATAGGAAATGTGTCGTCAGCAATGAATGCTTACAGCAGTATTTGTGAGTCGTTATATAATCTTTCTACTGTAGGAATATGGTTTCATCATATCTTTTCTTATAGGAAATGCGTCGTCAGCAATGAATGCTTACAGCAGTATTTATGAACTATCATATAATCTTTTTATTGTAGGAATATGGTTTCATCATGTCTTTTCTGATAGGATATATGTCGTCAGCAATGAATACTTACAGCAGTATTTGTGAATCGTTATATAATCTTTCTACTGTAGGAATATGGTTTCATCATGTCTTTTCTTATAGGAAATGCGCCGTCAGCAATGAATGCTTACAGCAGTATTTATGAACTATCATATAATCTTTTTATTGTAGGAATATGGTTTCATCATGTCTTTTCTGATAGGAAATGTGTCGTCAACAATGAATGCTTACAGCAGTATTTATGAACTATCATATAATCTTTTTATTGTAGGAATATGGTTTCATCATGTCTTTTCTGATAGGAAATGTGTCGTCAGCAATGAATGCTTACAGCAGTATTTATGAACTATCATTTAATCTTTTTATTGTAGAAATATGGTTTCATCATGTCTTTTCTGATAGGAAATGTGTCGTCAGCAATGAATGCTTACAGCAGTATTTGTGAATTGTTATATAATCTTTCTACTGTAGGAATATGGTTTCATCATGTCTTTTCTTATAGGAAATGCATCGTCAGCAATGAATGCTTACAGGAGTATTTATGAACTATCATATAATCTTTTTATTGTAGGAATATGGTTTCATCATGTCTTTTCTTATAGGAAATGCGTCGTCAGCAACAAATGCTTACAGCAGTATTTATGAACTATTATATAATCTTTTTATTGTAGGAATATGGTTTCATCATGTCATTTATTATAGGAAATGCGTCATCAGCAACAAATGCTTACAGCAGTATTTATGAACAATTATATAATCTTTTTATTGTAGAAATATGGTTTCATCATGTCTTTTCTGATAGGAAATGTGTCGTCAGCAATGAATGCTTACAGCAGTATTTGTGAATTGTTATATAATCTTTCTACTGTAGGAATATGGTTTCATCATGTGTTTTCTTATAGGAAATGCGTCGTCAGCAATGAATGCTTACAGCAGTATTTATGAACTATCATATAATCTTTTTATTGTAGGAATATGGTTTCATCATGTCTTTTCTTATAGGAAATGCGTCGTCAGCAACAAATGCTTACAGCAGTATTTATGAACTATTACATAATCTTTTTATTGTAGGAATATGGTTTCATCATGTCTTTTCTTATAGGAAATGCGTCGTCAGCAACAAATACTTATAGCAGTATTTATGAACTATTATATAATCTTTTTATTTAGGAATATGGTTTCATCACGTCTTTTCTTGATGAAACCATAGGAATTGCGTCATCAGCAACAAATGCTTACAGCAGTATTTATGAACTATTATATAATCTTTTTATTTAGGAATATGGTTTCATCACGTCTTTTCTTGATGAAACCATAGGAATTGAGTCGTCAGCAACAAATGCTTACAGCAGTATTTATGAACTATTATATAATCTTTTTATTTAGGAATATGGTTTCATCACGTCTTTTCTTGATGAAACCATAGGAATTGCGGCGTCAGCAACAAATGCTTACAGCAGTATTTATGAACTATTATATAATCTTTTTATTTAGGAATATGGTTTCATCACGTCTTTTCTTGATGAAACCATACGAATTGCTTCGTCAGCAACAAATGCTTACAGCATTATTTATGAACTATTATATAATCTTTTTATTTAGGAATATGGTTTCATCACGTCTTTTCTTGATGAAACCATAGGAATTGCGTCGTCAGCAACAAATGCTTACAGCAGTATTTATGAACTATTATATAATCTTTTTATTTAGGAATATGGTTTCATCACGTCTTTTCTTGATGAAACCATAGGAATTGCGTCGTCAGCAACAAATGCTTACAGCAGTATTTATGAACTATTATATAATCTTTTTATTTAGGAATATGGTTTCATCACGTCTTTTCTTGATGAAACCATAGGAATTGCGTCGTCAGCAACAAATGCTTACAGCAGTATTTATGAACTATTATATAATCTTTTTATTTAGGAATATGGTTTCATCACGTCTTTTCTTGATGAAACCATAGGAATCGCGTCGTCAGCAACAAATGCTTACAGCATTATTTATGAACTATTATATAATCTTTTTATTTAGGAATATTTAATAATTATAGAAAGTAACACTACTTTCTAGTTTTCATAAAATTTTTGTATTCAGTAGAACTCCTCATTTATTCCCTAATTAAATGTCAGGACTCCGCATTTTGCGTCAACTGTATTTACGTTTACAGTTGTCATAAAATGAACTACTATTTTTTGGATGTATAATTTTAACATGCTTACCATCAGTGGCGCCTACGCAATGAGGAAAGTTCATCTGTGCTGAAATTCCCATGCCATTGTTCTCCGTTCCCTTTCTCTTTATAGAAACTGTAACTAAAGTATGTACAGTCATTATGTTTTAAAATATAAAATTTATTTTTTTTACAATAGCAGTCAACTAAAAATATCGGCTCGCAATTGCAATTTCTGCTGCAATCCCGCATCAATAAATTTGATACAGGTTCTGATAGTGAATGAGACACACCAACCCCAAATCGCCAATCAAGCGCAGTGAAGAGTAACCAAAAATGTGCTTAAATTTGTGAATGAACATTTTAAACATCCTACAATCCCAGAAAATTGGTTTTAAGTATATGGAAAAAATTTAGGTATTAAATTGCAAGAATTACCACAAAATCATAGAATTCATGCAGAAAAAATAATTAACAAAGCTCTGTTCTTGGCTGAAATGGATAGCACAACTATGTCACACTCTATAAGAAACTCTAACTTTATTAACACTACTTTTTCTGCTTGGTCACACATTCAAACCTTTACCACTCAACCACACATTAAAACTTCCTTCACTAAGTCACGCTGTCTATATTTTACCACTCAGCCATACGCTGAAATTTGTACCACTCAACCACCCACTCAAACTTCCTTGACTCAGTCACATTCTCTTTCTTTTTCTACTCGGTCACAAACTCAAACTTTTACCACTCAACTGTAAATTCAAACTTCCTTCACTCAGCTACACTCTATCTTTTTCCACTCAGTCACACACTCAAACTTTTACCAACCAACCACAAATTCAAACTTCCTTCACTCTGCCACGCACTTAAATCTTTACTAGTAAACCACAAATTCAAACTTTCTTCATTCAGTCACACTCTCTATTTAAATCTTTACTAGTAAACCACAAATTCAAACTTTCTTCATTCAGTCACACTCTCTATTTTTTTCTATTCAGCCACACATTCAAACCTTTACCATTCAACCACGAATTTAAACTTCCTTCACCCAGCCGCACTCTCTATCTTCTTCTGTTCATTCACACGGTCAAACCTTTACCACTGAACCATGAATTCAATCTTCGTTTATTGAGCCACACTTTCTATCTTTTTCTATTCAGCTACACACTCAAATCTTTACCACTCAACCATGAATTTAAACTCTTTCACCACATACTCAAACCAGATATTCAAACTTTTACCACTCAACCACAAATTATAACTTCTTCATTCAGCCACATTCTCTATCTTTTCCGAATCAATCAAATGCTCAGACTTTTACCACTCAGACTTTAACCACAAATTCTAACTTTCTTCACTTAGCCCCACTTTCTATCTTTTTCCACTAAGTCACACACTCAAACCTTTATCACTCAACCACAAATTCAAACTTTCTTCACTCAGCCATGCACTCAAACCTTTATTAGTAAACCACAAATTCAAACTTCCTTCACTCAGCCACATTCTCTATCTATTTCCATTTAGCCACATAATCAAACCTTTACCACTCAGCCACAAATTCAAACTTCCTTCACTCAGCCACACTCTCTATTTTTTTCCACTCAGCCACACATCCAAATCTTACTACTCAACCATAAACAACTTCATTTAGCCACATTCTCTGTCTTTGTTTATTCAGCCACACACTCAAAGCTTTATCACTAAACCACACATTCAAACTTCCTTCACTCAGCCACACTCTCTATCTTTTTATATTAAGCCACATGCGAAACCCTTCCACTCGACCAAACACTCTAATTTTTCTACTCAGACACACACTCAAATTTAATATCTCTTGTGAGCTACCCAGGATAGTTTTCCAGAACATGCTCAAGCCAACTATGAAGCCTCAAATGTGTCATCAATGCGGTCTTATCATTCTCTGCATTCACCATTTGAGTCTAATGAAGCTGATTATACAGCTGTTTCCCATTTAAGTTGTTTCAGTGATGAATGAATGTTGATTTCTATTATAAATTTAATATGGTGTCAATTTTTATTAATGAATAATTTGATAATTACAAGCATTGTTTAATACGTCCCATGCTTATGTACGTGTTACAACCTAAAGAGAATGTAGTCACAATCAGATTGACCACAATTCAATACAATATACAAAGTTGAATAAATAGTTGAGTTATTTAAGATAAAGTTGGAAGTGGCATTGGTGAATGGTTGTCATACAGGCATTTATAAAAATGTGAAGAATATAGGTGATATTTACCCTTAAGTATTCTTCGTATAAAATCTCATAGAATGTATCGTCTCGTACCATCTCCTACTCGGTTTCTAGAATAATCAAAGTGAGAGCTTGTGGTGATATTAATCTAGAGAACTCATACATTCATAGCAAAGCTCTTTAGCTAAAAATCTTATCGTAGTAAGGACTTGTTGTTCTTTCATTACATCATTCTTTTCTTTATTAGGGGAATGTCTAAAGCCAGGAGGTTTAAGTATGTATGTATTCTTGTAAATACTTAAATTGTTACGTTAAACTTTTGGAGCGTATTTCTTCTCATCAAATAAGTTTGTATGTAAATATACCTTTCTCTTCAAGAGCCAGTCCTTACACTAAACCCCGTAGTACTTTTTTCTTCATACGCATAATCAAACACAAAACACAAACTGCGTCATAATCTTGAATTGTGGATGACATAATACTCAAATGAGTTTTTGCAGAGAACTAATGATCGACGCATATATTGGTGACGTACGAAGACACTAGGGGTGTTTGATTTAACTGTAGAGTTTAAAATCTGTACAATATATTGTTATCTATGTAGCACCAGTAATGCCAACAACGTAAAACTGATCGTCTTTACGTGGGTTTTAAAGTCGCCATTAAGCGTTATATTAGATGTGGCTGTTATGCATTGTTTAGGCAGTATATTATTTAGTATATATCCAAACTGTTAAAAATAAATGACAGCTGACATTTGGTTTTATATACCATCAAAATTCTATCCAGTTTTTTCTATCTTATCTATTATTTTACGACACATATCTAGTTCTTATGACTTCTTTTAGAATGCTATTTCTTAATATCTCATTACTCATTTTAAAATTTCTTACCAAAATTTATTTAAAAAAATAAAAGGATTTGTGTACTAGCTTATGCTTCTTATGATAGTAATAAACATTCTTGCTTTCATCGGGCAGATTCGGACAGGTTGGATCCTGTGGCAAGTAATTTGGAATCGCAGGACGGGTGTGTGATGGCACTGGCGTTCTGCTATCGGCGACCGGGAGTCTTTGCTTCATTGGGCTCCGACACGCAACTAAGGATTTATAACGTGTTGCAGGTTCGTTGCGCTTTGTCTACTTCACTATGCATTCTTTCATTATGCACTAAAACTATTTCTAAATTTAGAAAAATAAATTTTTTTCTTGATTTATGCCAATTTCTTTTTAGTACTCTGTATATTTGTTTATTTATATAATAATTAACTTCTTTCTTAAAAACACTATATCGAATTTACAGAGAGACCCAAAACGTTAGACATATGCGAGTACCATAAATATAAATGGTTCAGAAAGCAAATCCACAATTTAAGTCAACCTCGATCGAACTAATGACCAATCGTGACAGAGAAAGCAAATCTACAATTTAAGTCAACATCGATCAAATTGATAAGCAATCGTGATACAGAACGCAAATCCACAATTTGAGTCAACTTCGATCGAACTAATGACCAATCGTGACACAGAAAGCAAATCCACAATTTAAGTCAACATCGATCAAATTGATAACCAATCGTGATACAGAACGCAAATCCACAATTTGAGTCAACTTCGATCGAACTAATGACCAATCATGACACAGAAAGCAAATTGTGTAATCGCATTTCTGATTAAAACAAATATCATCTTTACTCGCAACACAGATAGATGACTTTTGTAGGTGATGAGTTGGTGGTCAATAACTACGGACTTTTGTGGAGCACAGTGGCTGTCTTTGCACTTATCGTATAAATCAAGATGTGCGAACCTCCAACTAAATATCTGCCATTTCAGTTAACGCAAAGTCAGCTATATGTCCTATCCTTAACTCTATTACGGTGTTTTAACTCGTAACGTGTGGATCGGGAAAGAGTCGGTTAGAGTTGTCCCAATTTTTTTCATTTGACAAATTTTTATGGGATGCATATATTTAAGTAGTTAATATAGTGCTCTATTTTTGCCAAGTAATGTTGGTATGCATTGCGCTGTATTCCCACATAATAAAAATTGTTTGATGAGTACTAATTTATAATGCCTCTGTCACACGAAGTGACTTGTCAATATATAATTTCAAACATTATCTCAAGAGGTTATATCTTTTGTTTCAGCAGAGCAAAACATACTATATGAAATTTCACTCACATATTCATTTATAGACAAAATGGATGAAAGAAAGAGATGAAAGAAAAGCTTTTCTTTCATCCGTGCTTTTCATAAATTTCATGCTTTTCATAAGTCCGACTTGCAATCAAGTGCAAGTTGGACTCGCACACAATGTGTTTCGTACCAGCGCACAATATTAACAGTAATTCTTTGGTAAATAACAAGATAGATGCCATAGTAACAAGTGGTTTGTAAAAATATGTAAAATAATTAGATAATTACATCTATTATTATATTATATTTGGTCCATCCTGTAATAATATCGTTCTAATGTTTGGGTTATAAACTTAGTTATAACCCAAACATTAGAACGATATTATTACTATAATATAAACTTTTTATTATTTGTTGTTTTATTAGAGAGTATACACTAGAATCGGAACACGTCTGATGCCCGTGTGTAGTGCAAGAATAAAAACCATTGACAAATTTGAAGATTTCTTGTTAGGGGAACCCCCCCCCTTTGAATTACTTACAATATTATTATGCTTTTTTATTACTATATAATATATAGGGACCATAGGTAAGACATACTCTGTCAAAATGTCAAGTGCCTACCTATTACGGTTTAAAAGATACAGTCCTTTGACAGACAGAAAGACGGACAGTGGAGGTTTAATAAGAGATTTCTATTGGCACCCATTAGGTACGCAACCGTAAAAAGCATATATGGAAAAAGGAATATTTTTATTTTTATTTTTGTTTATCAAATAAAATTAACAGTAAAATGCTTCATTCTTCATTACAATCTATATACATGAACAATATTTCCATAAGAGATAAATAGTTATTTTGTGCATCAAATTGTATAGAAAATGTTAAGGAAAGTGCTTCAGATATACTCAGTTTAAAGTGCAGAATCGCTTGTATGAATAATAGATATGTCCTTTGTTAGACCTTGTATACTAGAATACATTTTGGTTAGTGACCAAATTTTAAGGAGCGATTAAGAATTGGCAACTAATTCTTATAATAACAAAAAAACAATTTTTTTTACTTTTGCTAACATTCCCTTGGTAAATAAAAGAATTTATATTCGTACTACTATTTTAAATTAGCTGCGCATCAGCGATAAACGAAAATCATCACCTAACCACGTCCTATAACCCGCACAGGTAAAATAGAGCAGAAATAAATTTAATTCAGTTAACGCCGGACGCTTAGAGAGTATGAGTGTTCCATGCTAAAAAATATCTGTCCGACTGCAATAATTACAAGTAAATTTGTGAAGTTTAAATTTTGTGGTGAAATACTGATGTGAAAGTTTGAGCGGTGTGTTAAGCAAAATGGATGCACGAGGATTGAAATGTATAAACAAACAGAAGCTAATTGAGAACATAAGTTTTCAATTATCGATAAGAAATTTTAAATATGCCTTAATGGAATTATTGATTGAAATAAAAAAAAAAACATTCATTACCACGGTGCTAAGCCCGTATAATGAAAAATTACAATCTTGTTTCACAAAGTAAAAATAAAGAATTCAATTAATGTATTGAAGTTTTGCATAAAATAAAAAAGCGACTTTTTGAAACACACTATACATAATAATTTATAATAGATAATAACAACATTTTAAACTTATCACAAATTCTTCATTACGAACAAGAAACATTCAAGGTCAGCTGTTTACTCAAAATTTGACCTTGAATGCCGGCACACGGATTGTAACCGAATCTAAAAAAACGTTAGTTAGAGTGACCAGTCATTCTAATCTTTTTTCTGTTCTCTGTTGAATAAAGACAAATGTTTAAATATTATCTCCAAAAATTACTCTTCAATTTTGGTCACTACTTGATTTATGTTACATTTTTCTCTATATAACCTTTTAATCCCAAAAAAATTGGATACCCATCTAGGATATACATTTTTTCACCAAACTAATTTTACTAAAAGTTGGTCACATATAGAAGACCGCAGGCTAAAGATAAGGATTAAGGATTAGAACCAGGTACCACACACCCTTAATGTATTAAGCCTAACCATACCTTTTTTATATTAAATATTACTATGTTTAAGATAGCTTAGTTATAGAACATTTTACCAAAAATAATACTGTTTTATAAAACGAATTGGTATTGTACTTAAAATTGAAACAAATGAAGAATGGCTAATAAGTAACTTTCTGATTTTTGAGAACATTTTTGATTTTTTATTATAAGGCAAATCAAATTGGAGACTTTGTCTCGTTGTAGCAAATTTAGTAAAAAAAAATATTATAATGTATTTATCTCATAATCTTTCGGTATTAAAAGGAGGAAAAAATTCATGAAAAGGACTATTTTTATGTGTATTCATAACGGTGATCTCCTTTTGTTCGGGTTCGAGAAATTATTATAAAAAATTGTCAAAGTATCTCTTCTTCGTTGTCCTCATTCCTCGTTACAAGGGATCAGTTTTCTTAATTTTGAGGCGCCATCTGCTTCTCGTGTAAGCGTCCACTTTGGATAGACTCAAATCCTTCATGCCGCGCTTGACACTTGTGAACCGTATAATAGTAGATGGTAGTAGGTCTTCCTCTCCTCTTTTTTTCTTGGAGCCATAGAAAGGCACTTTTCACGATATATTTTTTGGATTTCCACATTATGCGACCACACTATCTCAGTTTTGCTTTTCAGATTTTATCGGCAATCAGAGCGACTTTGAATTTCCCCCTTATATATTCATTTGGTACTTTATCTTTAAATGTTACTCATCCCCTCCCCTTCCCAGCGTAACAAAAAATACGTATTTTCATTACATGGTGTTTATCTAATCCATTACATGGTGTTTATATATATGGGATTTCTTTGTGACACAAACTCCGCTACCATATAATATAACCGGCCTGACTGCCATTTGTAAATCTTATCCTTACTGCTGATGGACATTTTTACATCGTCTAGAACGTCAATCAGCACATGCCACTTGTTTCATACTGAGGTGGTGCTATAAGTAACTTCTGTCCCGATTGAACATCTTCGGATATTACTGATCCTAGATATTTAAATTCATTTACCTGTGTTTATTGGCACCTCCCAATGTAATGTTAGTGTTTACTTGTATTGGTTGGTTGGTCAAAGTTGCATGTCACAAAATCCGTTTTGGTTCTACTTATCGCAGACCATATAATTCTAATGATTCTCTTCACTATTCTAGGTTATCTTCGACATCTTGCTCGCTCTCTGAAATTACCACCACATCATCAACATACGAACAAGATTTTCGAATTATCTGAAGTTAATTTTGAAGAAATAAAAATTTTCCCTAGTGCATACATATGTACATAGTTTACATTTTAAGTAATAAGCAAGGATTATTTTTATCGACAAATTTGTCTATTTTCCATAACTTTCCAGTATACACCACTACGTGTGCTATACCTAGACGAGCAGCATGCGCACTTTGCGTGGGTTCCCCAGGATCCGATGCTACTGTTGCTTGTTGGACGAAGTACTGCCAATACCGAGGGAGCTAGAGATCAGCGAGAGATTATAAGAGTAAGGGTCGCCATTTTTTCAATGTATGTAAAAAACGTAATTGACAAAAAATTGAATAAATATGGAAGAAAACGTTGATAGAGATTTATGAAAAAAAAAACATTTCAGAAAACACTATACGTTCTGTTACATAGCAACGAGGTTTTAAAAAAAATTATAGAAAAGCGGTTTATGCAGTATTTCTTTTTAATACAACAATCATTTGTTATATCTTCAATATTTTTTAAGGGTTTCATAAATTGTTTTTTTAAATATTCAAAAATATACAATGCACTGAATAAAACATTGATAACTTAATAATTACAAGTGTGGTAACTATGCAATGCAGGTTTATACCTTGACAAATGGCCATCGGATCAGCGTTGATGGATTAACACTTCCTCGGCTGGACGTTGGCGAGACGCATGAGCATTCTGTAACGCCGACTTTTGTCGCAGTCAACGGTAAACGGTATGTGATTATTATATATTATATTTGCTTATTAAGCATATAATATACAAATACAGTTTGTGAGTCTTTTGTAACACAAGCAAATTTTTTTCCGCCAACTGAAGTATTTCAAACTAGCGTGACCCGTGCGAAGTCTTCGCATTATAAATTATTCAACTCAATTTAATAAATCAAAATTGATTGCAGGTCTTCAATTCATTTCTAATTTTGCACACTGCTTATTACGTTTTTATTCCATTATGAAGCTCAGATGACAGATCAAACAAATATTTTACTAAAATTTACATATAGAGGCGCAAGTATCAAAAGCATTGAGCTAAAGCGCCATTTATTTATACATGAGTGGATTTGAAATTAAACAAAAATTTTACCGACCGTCAATCATATTGACGTTGAGCCGTTAGATGGCAGCATTGCTGTTTTGTGTATATAATTTTAATAATTAATTAATTTGCAAAAACAATAGCAATAATAAATTTTACCACCTAGTCTAGCCACCGAGTCTAACAATGCTACGCACTACCCACTATAGTCTTCAGTCTTTTTCTGGAGACTATCACCCGAAGGCTGAGCATGAAGAGGCTAATCAATATTTAATGGCATAGTGGTCACCAGCAGGTGTAAAATCTGAATGGTACCCAAGTTCCAACATATTGGTAAACTTGAGACCGAAGCAAACACTTTTATACTTATGTCTAAAATACTTACCTCTAAAACTAAATATCTCTAGACAAGGAGACAGCCCAGAACACCATGAGGAAAAAGAGCTTTAAATATGAGGCTTTAAATATGAGCACTAAATATGAGGGGCTGGTACTAACCAGTCGGAAGAAAGTTGAGGAAGAAATAATAGAATATAAAAGCTAGAATTGTGGCGGTCAACAAATATTTCTACACGTGTAGAAAATTCTTAAGCTGAAATCTCATTAACAAATCATTGCGTTAATCATCTATCGGATTATCATAAGACCTGTTGTGACTTACTCATGTGAGACTTGGAATTTAACATAGAGGGATGTCATTTTAGACAGCAAGGTACTCGGAGAAATCAATGGGTCAGTGGGAGGGGTGGATAACACATGTTTTATACGAATGAACCACAAGCTGAAAATGCTGACGGAGCAAGAAAACCATTGTTAGGTTCTGTAAGTCACAATGTCTAAGATGGGCAGGTCATCTGGAAAGAATGCCAGACAACAGGGCTGAAAAAATGCCGCAACAAAAGAGACCAAAATGTAGGCCCAGGAAATGATGGATTGATTATATGAAGGAAGACCTCAGAAGATATGGGAAAGTTCACTAACTGGAGAAAAGAGGTGAATAATCTAGAGGCGGAAGATGCCAAGAAGCACTGAGGGCTGTAGCCCCAATGAAAGACAAAAAATACGAAAATTTAAATATTAATATTTTTGAGTGTTGACTGTCAAATTATGTGAGATAATGCATATTAATACGCTTTATTACTACATCGAGTGGTTTCTAAAATTTGTTGTGACAAATAGACAGACTGACACATGAATGATCTCATAAGGGTTTCCGTTTTCCCTTTTGAACTATTTAACCCTCAAAATGACACCTTAAATCAATCTTTCAAGCAATTTTAAATGAAAACTTTTATATGTTGTACCAAGGGCGGATACAGAATTTTTTTCTTGGGAGGGCACAACCAAGTTGGCAACGAGTGTCAGTTGAAGTAAATTAGCGGGAAAAAATTTGTGCTTATCGTTCGCTTGCAGACACGCATGCAACTTAAAACTGTAGACTACATATTTAGTAGCTATGGGTACTAGTGCTGGTATTATTTATTCTATAATTTCGCTCACGTAAACACACTTTTCATCGTTTAAAAAATATTTGTATGGAATTTTTACGTATATTGTTTTGTAACTTAGACCCTGAATCCGCCTAAGTGTTGTACTGTATTGTGATGAAACAACAAATGTCAGTTTTTTTTTCATTCTTTGGGAAATTACTCATTCGTTTTCATTTCAAGGAATCTAATTGAAAACACAATTTTTGGCTTCTCCTTGCCTGTTACAAAATGCTTATAAAAACACTTATACCATAAATACACTGACATTAAAGTTTTCACTGGGATATTGTTTGTTATAAAATTATGATTTGAGAAGCACCGACAGAAATCTTTTAGGGACACTGATTTTCTCCTTGCCTGTTACAAAATATGTATAAAAAATACTTATACCATAAATATACTAACATTAAAGTATTCACTGTGATATTTTTTGTTTCAAAATCATGATTTGAGAAGCACTGGCAGAAATCATTTAGGGAAACTGATTTGGATAAACGTTTCCTATCTATTTCAGGTTTGCTTAGTTTAAATATATAGCCAAGTTTTCTGAACTAGAAACTAATGTCTCTCGATTTATGCGTTCAAAAAACATCTGAAAAAGAGAAAAAATCTCAGTTATTAGTGGTCATCAGAGGCAAGTAAAACGTTGGATCACTCTGAAATCTGCAGGAAGCCATTTACGTTAAACTTAGTACAACCTTGTAAACAATTTGGTTTTTAACCCATTATAGTAAATTAATATTAAAAAATTGTTTTGTGAACAAAAGATAAAAGAACTTTTAGAACTTGGTGGATTCAAGAAAACTTTAAAAACTTACATTTCATCAGCCACACGCTTCATTGATGATTTTGCCGTTGGCCACTCAAGCAACGTACAAACCTAAAATAAGTGGGACTGACCTTGAGATATCGATTATTTTTATTCTACCTCAGTGGTAAACAAATTGCAATACTTTATTACTACTACATGAAATCATTCGTCATTGTTTAGCAACGTGACGTAAGATGCGCACTATTGATACGTTACTTACGTATATTTATGTTAATTCTTGGTCAATCAATCTAAAGAAACGTTTCACATATTATAGCATGAATACTTGGTCAAACAAGAGCTTTATGCTGAATGCACACAATCCCGAGTTGATTGCTGCCTACACAAGGCTCCTGCACGGAATATTAGTCATGACTCGCACAATATTTAGAGGAATAACCTTCCCGGTTTGCTGATAATAATGTCTGCCCAAAAACACTCACGTGAAACAATTATCAAGTTTTCGTCAGGCTATAGAGTAAGCAAAGGAAAAAAGATTTGAAATTTAAGATTTTGCCAATTTCAATTTCTATATATAGTTTTAATAAATAATTTTATAAGGCAGAGTTTTTATACTTAGTAGATACAGATTTCTAGAAATTTTTTTGCACCTCAATCGAATAACTATTAAGTCTTAGAAACTTAGCAAAATTTTAGATTTAAAATCTTGCTATTCTTAACAAAATAGCCCATCGACAACTTGCTACATGTTTTTAACACAAATGTGTTTGATGGAATTTTACTTGACGAAATTCCCAAAAATAAGTTATTTCTTGACTTGACATTTATTTTAAAAAGTTGAAATAAAAGTTGTGTTTTTTATGTCTTTAGGCCAATTTTAACAAGAGAATTTTCAAAAAATCAATATCGGTTTATATTACTAAAAACATAAATTTTAATCGTAATATATATAGACAAAATCTATTTTTGTAGAATTACTAATACTATGTTCCTGTTGCATTTTTATTCATGAAATAAGTTCCTAATATTTTATTCCTTTTGCATTTTTATCCGTGAAATAAGTTACTGTTATTTTGTTCCTGTTGTACTTTAACAATGAAATAAATTACTAATAATTTGTTCCTGTTGCATTTTTATCCATGGGATAAGTTACTAATATTTTGTTCCTGTTGCATTTTTATCCATGGGATAAGTTACTAATATTTTGTTCCTTTATCATTTCTACCCATGAAATACGTTATTACTATTTTGTTCCTGTTGCATTTTTATCCATGAACTACGTTACTAATATTTTGTTCCTGTTGCATTTTTATCCATGAACTAAGTTACTAATATTTTGTTCCTGTTGCATTTTTATCCATGAAATAAGTTACTAATATTATGTTGCCGTTGCATTTTTTCCCATGAAATAAGTCACAAATATTTTGTTCCGTTGCATTTCTGTCCATGAAATAAGTTACTAATATTTTGTTCCTGTTGCATTTTTATCCATGAAATAAGTTACTAATATTATGTTGCCATTGCATTTCTGTCCATGAAATAAGTTACTAATATTATGTTGCCGTTCCATTTCTGTCCATGAAATAAGTTACTAATATTATGTTGCCGTTGCATTTTTTCCCATGAAATAAGTTACAAATATTTTGTTCCGTTGCATTTCTGTCCATGAAATAAGTTACAATATTTTGTTCCTGTTGCATTTTTATCCATGAAATAAGTTACTAATATTTTGTTCCTATTGCATTTTTATCCATGAACTAAGTTACTAATATTTTGTTCCTGTTGCATTTTTATCCATGAACTAAGTTACTAATATTTTGTTCCTGTTGCATTTTTATCCATGAACTAAGTTACTAATATTATGTTGCCGTTGCATTTTTATCCATGGGATAAGTTACTAATATTTTGTTCCTGTTGCATTTTTATCCATGAAATAAGTCACTAATATTTTGTTCCGGTTGCATTTTTAGTCATGAAAAAAATTACTAAGGCCAAGTACCAGTAAATCTATTTGTATAAAAAAGAAACATGCTCTCGACGGACCAAGACATTGCTGGATTGTTTAATGATTCAAGTTTTCATTTCTCTAGTTACAGGGTTTAAAAATTCATTCTCAGTCTTGACAACGAATGGGTTAATCACCCTACCCAATAGTTAGATTTAATATTGACTATTTTTAAATACAATGCTTTTGCTTGATTATGATTATTTTTTTCTTTTTTATTGACACAGAAACTTCTACAAAAGACAAATTAAAATATAAATAAACAATTCTTATTTATTTGTATTTTCTATTTATTTTTCCATTATTTCTATAACATGTTTTAAGCATACAAAATACAGTTTGACAATGGAAGAATTATGAAAATAATATAAGAATAAAAAATTCTTTATTTTTATTTGTCCTATTTATTTTACATATAAATTATATAAAAAAAATATTTTTTTATGAAAATAAATATTTAAAGTAATTATTTCTGGAATATTTATTTCTAATATTTACGTATGAAGCATTATTTAAAACTTAATTAATAAACCTTTCACCATTATTTCAGCGCCTAACAATTTCTCTATATATAGATATATCTATATCACGTCATCATTAAACGGATGACCAAGATTATGGAGACATCTCCTAAGTTTGCTGTATTTGTAGAGGGATCACTTCTCTCCAGCATCCAATTCCACAAAGTTTGCAAAAAACGGCAGATTAAAACTTCAAAATTTAAATTGGTGAACTCTAGAAGTGTTTTATATCTATGGATTACAGACCTAGTCGTGTTGCAGTCGGCGATCACACCGGCAACACTTACATTTGGGATATCCCTCTGCCTAAGTCTAACAATATGGAGTCCCGATACACGGGGCATCTGCCGGTGCCTGTTTGAAGTAGCGGATAAAGAAGTTGGTAATTTATGTAGCAAATTGAATTTTTTTTGTAAATTATATATTCTGTTTTAAATAAATGTTAGTTGGAATTAAATAATGATTTTTTTAATGTCGCAACACTCGTCAATGTTAACAAAAATTTTATACGTATATATAATTTTGTCATGATGTGAAACTTCTTTTGTATAGATAGGTGAAGGCTGGCTTTTTAGTATTTTAATAGCATGTAATGGTACTGCGACACCATTTATCCTTCAATTTACATAAAACCTCCTACGATACTCCATTGAAATGAAAGTGGAAATTTGAAATACGCAAGACAATAGAGACAATGCAAGAAACATGGAGACCTATTGAAAACATTCACAGCGCCTCTAGTGACTGAAATAAGAACTTTTGGTTACACATTTTTTAATATCAGTTCAGTATCTCTATTTTTCACATGTTTATTTCTGTCAACACACATGTGTGTATTCAGAGAGCAAGGTGAAGAACACTCACTACATGTTATGGCAAAATGTTGATGCAATGAGTTAGTACGAGGCTGAGACACGACTTAGTCAGATGGTATTTCAAAAACATATACACGAGACGAATCAATATGTCATCCCACTTTCCCAGTTCTCGCTAGCCAGTATATATGAATGCATAGCAACACCACGGAATCGATGGAGTCAAAATCCATTATAAAATCATGGAATACAAGTTTGGAGCTTGGTGATGTGCAATCAGTACAGCAATTGACAGTTGAAAAGATGACTCATAAGGCAGTGACGTACAGACTACAAATCAATGTTTTAATTTCTATCTATAATCTATTGAATAAACTATGACACGATATACAAAGCGAAAAATATTCTACTCATTGAACCAGAATTTTAATCAAACTCCTTCTTTACGAAGATATTCCGCATTTATCTATCGACTACCAAAAAAGTAAAAAGTATTTGTGATGGTAATTTTAATCATATTATTATACAAAATCGTTCGGGGTGCGTTAGCAAATTGAATACTTATAACAATTTTTTGTCTGTCAGTTTATCCGTTTTCTAAAGCGTGATGCAAACCACTAAGCTAGGATTTTCACTTATATGATGCTTGGGATTCAAACTACAATATAAGATAACTCTTGACTTAAATTCAATATTTAGTAAGAGATTTAAAATTTGATTTCATGTTTTCACAGAGGAAGAACCTAATGTATGACCTTAGCAATTTGTCGACAGTGTTACAGAAATACAAGTTAAGATAAATGCTACTTTTATTACGGCGAAAGGTTGTTTTGAGATTATTATATTATTGCTGTGGTGACACGTGACGTATTTCTATTGAACTGATTAGTGAATATATTTGTTTATAATTTATAAAAACACCAAAAATAAACAACATTCCACGCAGACACAAATTTTTTTCTGAGCAGAGAAACATCCGCGAAAGTAAATCGTTTTCTGAGCAGAGAAACATCCGCCCCACTTGGCCATTACTTGCCCCACTCCACGTTCCTCTGACCTTTTTCTACACTAGAAAAACTCAGTACCTAATTTTTAAGGATGTTTACTGTACCAATTATATATTCTACGAAAAAAATTAAATCATTCGCTAACAGATAATACATGTTATCTGTTAAAAAAATACAATATACTCCAAAAAACGTAATTTGTGTGGGAGTATAAAAAAAAACTAAAAAAACAAAAGTTGAAACTTTTCATGGGTAAATTTTTTATTTCTTGACGTAAGAAACTCGTAAAAAAAAATAATCGTCGTATTTGAAAACCATTCCTTATAAGTGGGTTTCTTCATTCCTAAATGCACTAGACTATATGAAAGAAACTGAACTAGCTGAAAATGAACTGAACATTAGCAACTAGTGGCACTTACAACTTTACAACAATTAAGTGATAATGATCCTAATCTACAACCAAAATTTAATTAAATACAACAACCGTAAATCATCGACATAAATCCAAAACCTTATAAGTTGTAATTAATTGAAATTAATTACTATGAGAAATTATAGCCCATGGAAAGAACATCTAGACATTAAATTTAAAAACTTAGTCTAAAAACAAGCTTTTCAGTTGTCAATTCAATATTTTTATTTGTCATTTTGTTATTTCAAATGTTTAAAAAATGTTGCGTTGTTAAAAAGTGTTTAAAAAATGTTATTGCAAAAAAATCAATGGTATTTATCAAAAATCTATATAGACATAGACAGAAGCTATGGTCACAATGATAGAGAAGCTAGATATAAAAATTTCTTTGGGTGCTTAAAATTCATGGTACAATACAAGAATTTAAAAACGTAATACATAACTGCATGACTCAGTGAAAGTCGTTAAACTATGATACAGAGATCGGCGCTGAATTACCTTGTACAAATTAATTGTTCAACATATATCTTAAAAATAATAACATTAATAGAAACTGACTATTAAAAAAAATAACCTGACTACGAGAATGTTTTAATCACAATCTTTGCTTTCTTCGCTATTACAAAAACATCATCACTTGTCTCATGAATTAATTATACTTGCATCATCTCTGTTAGTTTACCTTAAAAAATTTCATGACGTAAACCACTGATTCCCAAAGTGGGCTATATCAACCCCCAGGGATTGATTACATCCTGCAAGGATTTAATGTCAGTAAAAAAAAATTAGGGGTCCATGAAATATAAATAGGGGCCCACGATAATGGATCTCATTTAATTTTAGTTTCCATAATGAAATTATCTCAGCAAAAAGTTTGAAATCTAAGCAAAGAGTTCTTATGTCTAAAAAAAAGGTCAGCAGAAGGTATACCCAAAACCGAAAAACATGACGAATGGTCCGCGAGACAAAAAAGTTTTTTCTGTCTCGAGTCTTGGGAATTTTGTTCTGTCTCAAGTTTTGGTTAATAGTATGCAAAATAAGTTCTTGTTTTAACTAAAGATTAAACATTTATTACTAAATATTTTCAGAATAATTGTGAATTTATAAAAAACCTATACAATATATTGTATTTCAACCTGTGAAATAGTTTCAAAAAGAAACACCGAGCTTCATATTTCATGCCTATTCAATTCAACAAAGTTTCGTAATGAACTGTTTCTAATCACACCTAATGATTAATAAATTAAAAAAAAGTGGATGGAAGCCTTTTGAAGGGATCCTTGTTATATAACTTAAGCAAATTTATTATTCAATATTGTTAGGAATACTTCAATGCAAGTATTATTCATAGAAATGACACTTAATAATTTGTTGCGAATGGGTGCACTAACCTATGCAGCGATCGGGAGACCATGGGTTTATAACCCCTGACGTGACAACTGGCAGCCGCACAAAGGGATCACTTAGTGGCATATAAGAATGGTCACAAGGCTACAAAAATATAGTTTGATATGAACTGGTCAATGGACCAGTTCATCAATTCGACTTCGAGTTCACCTTCTAGTTTGCTACAGTAATAGTCAATTTTATAAATAGTAAATTAATTAATAAAGAAATTATCTTCCAGCGACGATTCATTGGTAATCAACGCAGCGAGCTCTCTCCTGACTTGTTGCAGTCAACAGATGATAAAAAAATGCCATATTGACCATTTTAAATATTAAAACAAAAAGGCTTTAATTTCTTATTTAATTTATAGAAGAATGAAAGAAGAATTCCAATTTTTATAGATGATTAAATCATCTATAAAAATTGGAATTCTTCATGATAATAAAAATAATAATTTATATAATATATTAATTCATATTAACATATTATATCAATTATTTTATATATGTTTATGGCAAAATTTTGTATTGGCCATCTTATCGGATATATGCAGATACGACGGTCACTCAAATAAGGACAAATTTTCACCAGCGTAGCCATATGTTTAACCCTTTACTACTTGTGTGAAAACTGTTTTGGCACTAGATATACATGAGTTGAGAAGTTAGGTTTAGTGTTCAATTGGGTTCTTTTTTTTCTTGTAGTATTTTTTTAAGTTAGGTCAGGGAGGGACAGTGAGGGGGAGGTGATGAACCGTCATGTTATTTAATTATGCAAGAGAATCACATTAATATATCATTGTTAATAAAATACACCCAGAAAATTGAATATGGCTACAATAATATTATCTTAATAATGCGATTCTTTTAAAGTTTCATTACCGGTAGGCCTTTTTATTTAACAAAAATACTGGAAAATTTTACAATTTATTGAACTAAAATCATTTGATTACTTAAAACATTTAAAAAAGTCTGATGTTGGTTTTATCTTTTGAATTAAAAAATATTCGCTTTAATGAAAAAACACCTTGTTTAGAAAAAAAAAGTCTGCATTAGTTATTATATAATGGCAGCTGTTGTTTATTGATATTGAGACATGCATTTGAATTTACATTCTTTAGCGCTAGCACAACTAGAAAAAAATTAAACAAGTGGCTATGCTACTCACAACGGTTTTTTTTATCGAGTGGTCATCTTATCTTTGCATATCCGATAACATTTAATAAAAAAATAAATTATAAGAGACCTTTTTAAAAAACATATTATATAACCTTGCAATATCAAAACTAATAGCTAATAAGCCTTTCAAAGTTTTTTATTTATCTTTTTTATTTTATCAAAACTTCACGTTTCGCTAATAGTTAGCTCTCAACGTCACTGAAAAAGTAAATAAACATTTTCAAATAAATGTCAACACGTTAACGAATATGTTTGAAAGTGTTGTTTGTTGTCGTACTTGAACTAAATCTTATTAAAAAATGTTACTTAGTTAATTATAGGAATTCTTAGTGTATAATTTGATTTAGTTAGTAAATATTTAAGACAAGCTATGGCGTCGTAAGTATTATATTTATGTGAATTTTTTTTATTTTGGATGTAAACAATTGTGCCATCTTGCTAACAGGCAGATGATTATGGTTGACTGTTATTGAATTTGCTGCTTTTAGTAAAATATTGTGAAAATATATGATAATTAGAAACTCGGACGTATTGAACAAAGAATATAAAAACTAGGAGTAGGGATATCTCTCCATTGTACTCGTTTTTGCGGAATGTAACTAGAATTACTAAGTACTGCTTCACAATTCTAAATCGCCGTCTTTGTCTGCACTTTAAATTAGCTTCGTAACTCGGTAACTTTTTAATAACTCGTCTCAGTGTTTTGAAATAATTATTTATGATACAAAAAATTAGATGGGCAGCTTCGTACATCCTTCAAATTTTCTTATGACTCTTTTATTTCGATATATATGACATTTTTATTATCATTAACAGAAATGGAACAAGTTCAGCTTACTAAAAATGTGAATTTGCTATCTTTATTTCTTTAAATGGTGAATATTGATGTAACACAAAGTATTAACCAAAAGTCGGACACGGTCGCGATTATTTTATTAAAAAATATGATTTGAATGAAAAAGTTCCCTTATTAAGTGCGCTATTTCAAGGAAGTATAAGTTAAGGTTTTTCTATTTAATTACCATTCTTAGTGATACTAAACACTGAATTTACAAATACAATAGAGATTGAATTTAAAAAAAAAAACAAAAAATCAAAATATTGAAAATAAGCAAAAAGGATTGCGTAGAGAGATTTTAAAATTTATGTTTGAGAGTCAATTGATAGTCTGGTATAGCTCTTTCTTCATAGGAAGAGCATTTTTCAAATAAATTTTTACAATAGAAAATGACATTCGAGCCCTAATTTCATTTATTTCACAAAAAATTGAGTCATTCCATGTCAAATCAACACACTATTTCAGACTTGATGTCACAGATTTTCATAATTTTTCGTAAGCAGCATAATACTATAGGCTTATGAAAAAATACCAAATTTCTGATGTGTAGCACAATTACACATATTGGCACTTTTAATTACGTGCAGGTTGGCAATCAGTGATGATACGGACCTGGGAGTAGTCTCATTTTAAAGCTCCTGGATGGATCTTTAATATAATATGCCACGGGATAGGGATTACATTTAATAAATCGTGTGTGTCAGCTCCGACGCGCGACTGAAGTTTACTCCTATACATTTAAATCATAGTTATGATATTTGCAAAATATCCAAATTTGTAATTTGTATATTTTTTTTTTTATAATGAATTTTATACAACCTTAAGTGAAATAATTTTTTAATATTACAAATATATTGTATAAAAATAAAAACTCATCTTAAATTATGAAGAAAACTAACATAGTTAAACATTATGCCATCTAGTGTGGTTTCTCGACATCACCAGCTTACCGTCGACAACAACACAATTATATATACAATATCATGTTTATTAATTAGATGTGATTTGATGTTTAATCATTTTTATTTAACCTCTCTTTTATTAAACTTTTCTCATTTATTGAATATATTTGGCGTTAATTTTGTAGAAATTCATTATACACAATTAAATGAAACTACGTGATGTAGTATTATTTCTACTTTCTTTAAGTTCTTGACCACGTCCTAGGTTTCGTTGCATTACAACATCTTCAGGTGGGCTGTTAGCAAAGATTATTATATTTGAATAAACCTATGAATAAAGTGTAGCTATTAGCAAAGAATCTTTGCTAATAGCCCACCTGAAGATGTTGTAATACAACGAAACCTAGGTCATGGTAAAGAACTGAAAGAAAGTAGAAATAAAACTTTTCTCATTTGTCGGAGTTTAATAGTTACCCGAAATAGATAATTTTTTAAAAATTGATTTAATTATATAATTATAATTAATTTTAAAATTATTTAATGGAAAATTCTCATTAAGACTAAAAAGCTTTGAACTTCGTACGCTCCGAACTACTTTTTTTATTACTCATAAAACTTCATACCGGGCGCTATATAAAAAATTTATTCTTAAGGAGTAAACTCCAAAAAATTTTCAGTTATATTTTCAAATTTAAATTTCTCAAAAAGTGACAATTTTAAAAAATTATTAAAGTTGCTTTATAATGTCTAAATACATTTAGTAAAATTCTATCGTAGAATCGCAATGGGATCAGGTGATACAGGACAGATGGCTCAGTAGATACTGAAAGGGTTCAGTAAATACTGAAGCATATCATATTAAAGCCCCAATCAAGAGCTTCATAAGAAGACCACTCCTAGGTCACTGATTGCCAACTTACAAATGCCAAAATGTATAATTTTTTGATAAAAAGAGAAAATCTTAAAAGTAACATCAAAAGTAACTGTGCTACACAACTGAAATTTGGTGTTTTCTCATAAGTCTATGGTATATTGTTGCTTACCAAAAATAGTGTTAATCTGAGATGTCAAGTCTGAATGTTTCCCAAAATTGTGTTGATTTGACATGGAGTCACCCTTATATTTTTCACATATAACAAAAGGTTATACTTTATGTAGTAAAGATTTTATTGAATTAATTTGTTTCTTAAAGAAACCATAAACATCTTTTGTGTATGCGAAATTATACAAAACAATCTATGCATGTATACATGTGAAGGTTAGATAACTGATTGACTGGTATATTAAAGCATAGCTCAAACCGTTGGGTCTAGAATGAACTTCACAGCGAGGCATTCCAATCATACCATAGCCTGAACTTTTGGTCTCAGAAATGTCGATTTTAAAAAATGTTTATATGAAACTCCCCTAGGAGTTCCGTGAAGTTCTCAAAGAACTGCAAAAAAAGGTCCATAAAATTCAATTGGTTTTTAGAGTATTTGTTCAATTCCTCATGAAAAAACAAAACGAGTGTGCTTTAGACCACACGACTGAAGTAAAACTTCAAATTCACAAAATATGAACTTTAAAATAAATTTACAATTTTATTCACTTTAAACGTAGAATATTTAATGTATTGAAAAAAATAATAATTTATAAAATTGTTCAAGAACGAAATGAAATTACAAAATAATTAAAAAATCACCGTTTGCGTAACGCTAGCAAACTCACATATATAAATATATATATATATTTCATGCACTGGCTATGAGAGGAAGAGAGAAAAAAAATGTGTGCACTGCTCTCTCTTGCTCCTACAGTGTGATACAGACAATAGGCTTGCACTGTGTCTTAGATATATGAAACATAACTGGCTGAGAGAAAGAGAGAAAGAAAATGTGTGCTCGCACCTCTCTCTCTTGTCCCTACAGTAATATACGAAATGTAACTCTCTCTATTTCTGTCTTCACTAACTTATATCTCCCTCTCAATTTCTGTTCGCCTCGCCCGATCACACTTTTCGTAACGCTCTCGTAAAGAAGTTTTACTTCAAAAAGTTGTTTAGTAGAATTTTTAAATCACATTTTATTACTGTATCATGCGCATATTTTTAAAAATATTAAATATAAAAGAGAAACAACAAAGTGAAATGCGAAGTCACATGTAAATAGCCTGTGTTATGAGTTTTATAGAATTTTATGATGGGTGGGCATTTTTAAAAAATATACAAATTGCTTTTGAGTTTCTGTCACTAATTTTTGGTTGTCTGTTCCTCTTAGGAAAAACCTGAAGATACAAATTAATAAAAAAAAATGTATTTACGTTTATAAAAATACCGCTGGTATAGCCAAAATTTAGAAAATTATTAAATTTTGAACCGTCATTAGACACGTGCTTACAACATAGCCTTCGTTCATCAGTCTCTTGGTACCTTTAGATTTTACCTGAAAGGAAAACCTTTTTTCTGATAGCCGCCAATCAAAGATAAGTGACAGAATCACAACCAGCAGTTTCATGCAAAACAAAAAAAGACTATCTTCGGAAACGTGCACATATTTTATTTTTAATATATAAAAACTCTGTCAAGCCTGGTACTGAATAGAAAAAATTAAACGCGATTACCATTAAATTTGATAAAAAATTTATTAGGGAATATTCACAACGCCAGAAAACAAATGCCGTTTTACTGCCTGCATTATATCTTCTTTCCATCCAAAATTAATCAGAATAATTCAACAATGTAACAATGTTGTGATCATAGTATTCAATATACTGCAGCTAGAACGTTATATTACAAGAATCTTGAAAATTCCTGAAAAGAACTCTTGAATCTTGAAAAGAAGTCTTGAATTATTCCGATTTATTGTAAATTAATTAATACCACAAAATTTAAATAAACCAATAATAACAAATTTAAGCAATTTACGTAAAACGAACTATGTGTTTTTAAATTATTTGTCTTTACTAAAAATGCTATGTCTACAGTTCTATGGGACATATTTTTACAAGATTTTTTTACTAAATTTTAAAAACTGTAGAAGTAAATTAGTTATATGTAGTATCGTGATACTTTACAAATAACGTAAATGTTACAGTGTTATTAGTGTTTAAGCAGACGTACGCATGTTGTATCATCATGTTTTTTACTCATATATACTTAAAAATGCCAAAGAAATCTTTTGTTTTTGATGTCAACAAGAGTAAATACCCTTGTGTCGAAAAAAGAGTGTATCTCTTCCAAAAATTATCCAATTTTAATTATTTTTTCAGTGTTTTCTTAATAAAAACTTGTACAGGGATAATAAAATACAAAGAAAATTATGGAAATATATATTGTGAACAAAAATTATAACAAAAACTGAAATTAAGGTCACATCGTATTTTCGCAGTCCGGTACATCCTCCGTATCAGCCAAATAATTCTTATCGTCACTATTATCATTATCACTCAAAATTTGCATTACGCCAAATTGTGAGCGCACCACAATGTCACTTCCACTATCACTTTCTTTACAACTTGAAAAGCGATCATTTTCACTCGAATTATTTTCGTATTCCGACATTATGGGTTAAACATTTTCTTTTCCTGGATCTTTTTTATATTGTAATTATTAATAATATTATAATTTGAACTTTATGTAACACGTAGAAAGATAAAAAATTAGCGATGCACGCGAACAACCTTCCCTACTGCGTGCTAAACGGCAACTGATTTCGTGAATGCTATCACACTCTTGACATATTTAGTTAGTATGCGCACGAGCACGATGGCGTTCGTCGGCACTCAAACGGTTAAATATTTCTATTCTTTCGGTAATTTAGTAAATTCAGCTTTATTAGTAGAATTAATTAAGTGAACTAAAAAGTAAAATGACTAATTTCAATATTTTATAAAAATCACGTTACAAATTAAATTAGATATCAACAAACATCGTTATACTGTATTAAAATTTCATCTCATAGCAATTATATCGCATTCGCCGAAAAGCCAATAAAGCTCGTATTCTCGATCCATATACGTTATCAAATAATATTCGTAAAATATTTTCGACTATCAAAAGAAATTACAAAATTCATAATTGAAATTTGAGACCGATGTTGAAAGTGACACATTCATACATAGTAAAACCAAATAACCTTTAAAAATTTATCTATTTATTTATCATCTTTTATGTATACTACATATGACGGACTTATTGCTACATGAGCAATCCCTTCCAGTCAACCATAACAATTGGTATTGAAATTTAGTTGGTAGACTGTAAGCGATTCTACAATGAAAGTTCTTCCCTTTTTCCACAAAAAATCTGTCTCCTGCTATCCATATATAAAGTATAAGACTGCCATTTCGACGAAATAGCTCCGTTTCGTTCTGCTCGTAAAATTATCCTATTGTTTTCTCTCAAGCTAACAAAAAGTGGCTTACTTTTACGACGAATTGAGGTTAAGATAAAGCCAGTGCGTTACAGCATGCTGATTTTTAAACCTAACGTTAAGACGACCTTATTATCATATGTTAGCTAACGTATATGTTAAATAAATTGAATGATACAACACAGGGCTGATTGTCTATAACGATTTTGTTGAAGAGTTATCGTAAGCCATTGTAAGACGTTGTCGATTATTATTGTTCTTTTACATATTTTTATTGCATAACATTTATACTTATGTATTTGACAATTCCGGGTAAACCTACAGTTGTGTCATTTTTCCCCGAGAAACGTGTTTTAAGCTGAAAAAATTGACTTACTACTGTCATACAAAGTTGAAAACAATCATGTGATATATGAATTGCATGACGTCACGATGCGTGACATAAATAATTAAAATGGGGAGGTTTTATCTCCTTCACACATATCTCTCGTTCAACATATATATATCTGTTCAGCACCATTCTATAGTGATAGATAAATATTTTTTATGGAAATCAATTTATAGGATCATGCTATCTTGTTCATGCGATTACTTGAAGTTAGCCATCTATTAGTCTATCTGTAGTGCATTTCGACGTCTCGCATTCTGTTTGATGGACAAATTATGTTTTTGTGTTTAGCCGCAAATTTTAAACCACAACTATTTTTTAAATCAATCTTTAATAAAATATATTTTGTACCTAATGTTTGTCAATTAAACGACAATAATCATTTTATATTCTTAACCTTCGATGACCGAGGACGACTAAAGCGATGCAAAATCATACAACTAGATAGTCTCGAGTAGTAGACTATAAATCATTTAAAGAGTTATGTCCTACTGAGGATGAACTCTACAGGACAAACTGCTCATCACATATCTGCGCATAGTTTACGACTGATTGCATGATTACCAAAAAAAAAAATTCTTAACCTAAAAATTTAATCAAATATTTGTTTTATACGAGTTGCAAATAAGCTATTGATAAAAATGGGCAAGGACCCTTTATTTTGTATGTAAACAATTTATAGTCTTTTTTTAAAAGTTCTGCACAATAGTTTTTGCATTTTACCAGAACCAAACTTAAAATAAAAAGAAGGAATTGGTCCTTCTGATGTTCCAATTCAAATTATGGCGACAGCAAATATAACTTAAAAACATGATCCATTCACATTTTACTATAAGTTTTCTTGACCGTTTGTTTTTTGCTGAATATTTGCCAGGAATCGAAGATCGTCTATACTAAAAATACAGACAAATGCACGGATGCCACTTTCCGGCCTAGATTTTCATCCGCCGACTCCCACGGATAATGGCGCTAAGAGTCGCAGAGTCAGCTTCTCTAGGAAGAAGGATGTTGCGTAAGTATTTACACTTTTATAAAATTGGTATTCATTTGTTTGACAAAAAGGTGTACACCAAAATTGTTTCAAATACGAACAATTTGTAGGATCCGTAATGCTTTGAGAGCCAAGGGTGTTCTTTGGATATTTCATTTCGAGCACTGCATATGAATCACATTAAAAGTTAGGTTTCTATACTCGCAGCATAGGGCAACTGCTTAATACATGAAAATGTTGACAATATTTGTAAATAAGTAGATGAAACATGTTCTGACAAAAACTAAAGAACCAAATCTTGTAAAAAAATTCAGAAACCAATGTGTCACATGATATCAAAAAAGAAGTTTATTGGCTCGTAAAGTAAAATTCGAAGCGTAGTAAAGAAACCACTACGTCCGCGAGACACGTCAAAATATGGCTCACTTGGACGAACAAAGTTTTAATAGACACTGGGAAAACATAATTTTTCCAACGAAATCATCAAAAGATATTGGAGCGTTTTATTACCATCTGCCTATGTGTTTTGTACGGGAAAAATAAAAAATGGGCTACTGCAAGGACACAAACATCCAAAATATCGGAGTTATATTTATACTATTCCCGCCATTACACCCGGGTTGTCTCAGAGCCCTTCCTGGGGCCCGTAAAGACCCACCTCATACAAAAAGGGGACCTTCGAAAGTCACCTAATAGTGTTCCATATCTACAATCACAGCGCTAGCATATTTATATTGTATGGAAACAAGGAAAGTGTTGGTTGGATAAGCCATTGCAGTGGCAGATGCAAATCCTACAGAAAATGTTTATATGCTTTAACCTTCAAGAGAAAAACATCTATAACTTAAGGTAGTTGTCGTGTAAAATGTATTGTCGACGAAATTCACTGAATTTTTAAAATATGTAAAACGCATCGAGCATAAAAACGCATCGAGCGATTTGTCTGAAAAACTAAGTCAATGTAAAATGATGTTATGTTAACAGTTTGAAAAAAAAATTATTTACAGTTGAGTTGGTAAAAATTGTACAATTAACATGAGTTAGGAAAAGTTGAATAACATTTAAAATTTTTAATTGTACAATTAACAGTAGTTAGGAAAACATGTCGAGCGATTTGTCTAAAAAACTAAGTCAATATAAAATTATGTTAATTTAACAATTTGGATGTTTTATAGTGTTAAATTGAATATGAAAATTATGCGTTTGGTGAAAAGTAATTCTTGGCAAAATTTCGGTGATAAACGATAGTTTTGGCAGACTCAGCACCGAACGGCATATAACGAGCATGCAGTAGAAAAATTGGCGCAATTGCTGTCATGCTTGAGTGCTCAAGTTTGAGCTCAAATGTCGTTTTGGTAGTATGATTTTTTTGATACGTTGTTCTCTATGTTAATGCTCCAAAAATTATCATTATATTAATTTTATTGTTGATATTTAAAGAAAGCGATTGCGAGAATTCGTAACGATTTTTTTACGTTTCTGCGGCAATTGTGTCTGTTATAATGGTTTATTTAATGATCTATATATATAATAAAAGTCAATTCTGTGCATGGAAAATAACTTAAAAAGAGTGATTGATTTAGCGTAAAGAATGATAATAGAAGCCAGAAAACCTGTTTATAAGATTTTTGTCTGTCTGTACGTTAATTTGATGAATTTTGTATGTTTAGTATAATTTATACTCAAGAGCAACAGATGATTCGTACGCATTCGTTCGTACGTACAGTTAGTTGCGTCATAAAACTGTAAGAGGCCATTTAAAAATTGTTTGGAAAATGAGTATAACGAGTGCGTTTTTCGTACGACATCCCTTTACATGTGCGATTGAGCTCGTTATTCTAAATAATAAAAAAAATCAAAAAAACTATTTTAAAATTTTTTTTAATGAACTTCCTATTTTATTTTTCTTTTAATGAGGATAATGCGATGAATTGAATTGTACGTAATACACCTATTAAACTATTTACAACATTTTAATTTTTTACGATGAAAATATACGGACTATTATCAATTTCACAGGCGCCGTGTAATTAATAAAAACATTTTTTTTATGTGATACTACAAATTAAAGATTTTTTCCACCTTGCTTCTTGCCAAATTTCATGATTCTAGGTCAGCGGGAAGTATCCTATAGGTTTTGATTTACTTGCGAGTATCAAATATGCGGTGTAAATGGTTGTATTTTTAGGGTTCTTCTTGATTGCGTTGATTTTTTTACATCTCCAAGGGAACGTAGACTTAAATATTTGATATTAAATTCTACATACCTCCACACGTTCCAACGTTACACGAGAAAATGTGCCTGAGCAGACCGACAGACGGACTACGAAGTGATCCTGTAACGGTTAATTTTTTTTCCTGTTGATGTATGGAACCCTAAAAATGTTATAGATTATTTTTCTCTTATATTTTCCAGAGGATAATGAAGCAAAATTCTCGCTGTACAAATTAACCAATGTATACTTTCACTTGAAATTTGTAAACGACAGTTACCCAATATTAGGTGGTTGCGAGTGTCATATCACATAGTGTCGCTTGATTGGCAATAAATGTATTAAAAAAATATGCTAAAAACATTTAAGAAAAATGTTATTTTCTAGATTTCTAGGATATTTGGAGTTTTAAATGCATTGTAGATTTTCCAGTATGGAGTTTCTCTTTTTCTCCGCTTTAAAAACGCTTTCACCTATTTGGAGATTTTAATACTATACCTGTGTTGTATGTTTATGTATCTTTTATATACAGATTGAATCCAAAGATTACTTAGGTCACTTTGACAAAATTTTGGCCAATGAGTTCTTCTGAACAGTTTATAAGTATGCTCCGACTTATGGAATTGGAAAGAGCCTCTTCGTTATTTTGTTTACCAGAATTAAATGTCCAAAAAAATTTTGAAAACATTGAGGGTTTGTGTTAAACTCAGAAAATCGGATTCCCCAACTAACTGATCTGCTGTGAAGGCATCAGTTCCCTTATTATAAGTACTAAATAACATTTTTTAATTGATAAATCAAAAATATTCAGTGAATTCATAGCTGACGATGCAACTACGTCGTGGAAGCATTTCTACGAAGTGCCAAACAATCACACTATGGACTCGTCACAAAATGAGACAAGTTCCAACTGCACTAAGAGCAATGAAGATCTCGAGAAAGACGTGCTTCAATACAACGAACAAATTCAAACTCAGTTTGTCAGTTTGAGCGATGCAGACTTTTTGAGAGAGGACAGCGAGAATCCAGGCGAAATCTTTGTGATGGATGGTAATGCAAACACGGGCGTTTTAAATGTGACGCAGTACATGGATCCTAATATAATGAGACAGATGGAGGAGTTGGAGGGGCTGGATGTGGGCGGAAACGGGCAAGCTCATAGTATGATGGCAGGTAAGTTCATTAGCATAATCACTATAATAACCCTTTCAATCTAAATAAAAGTCTAGATTTATAGTGAACGAATGAGGTTGAAATATGAAATTACGAATTAGATTCGTACTGTCTTATAGTGTATTGTTGTTTTTAGTCTCATTTTCGTTGTTAATTTTAAGTCTCATTTTAGTTATTCAATCATCTCTTGTTTATGATCTGCCTTCTATGCCATCCTGGAATAAATTTCAGTTATAAATTATACTGTATAATTGTTGCATACAAATTAAATTCAGAAATCTAAACTCCAAAGAAATGGCTCGGCTGAAAAATGAGCATTTGGGTACTCAGCTATATCTATTAGCATATGTGTGCTATTTTTAAAGTTGTGCAATAGTTTTACACAAACTCCAGCCTAAAAACTTCACGGACAAACATTCTACGGTATGGTGAAAACTTATCGAATGGTACTCTTTTATACGTGTGTGTGTGTGTGTGTATGTGCGTGTGGGCATGCGTGCGTGTGTGTGTGTGTGTGTGTGTGTTTATATACGTATGTATGTATATGAGAACTCACTCATCAAACCATCATGAGTGAAATGGGAGTAGCTTATGTAGATCGTTGCCCTGGTAAAACCAATATTTTACAAGTAGCATTGTCAATTCAAACAAGGCAGAGACTCGATTGAAGACGACTCTCACCCAGGACAGCCAGTTGAAGTCACCATGTCGAATATTGTTGAAAAACTTTTATTGGAAGATGCACGTCTGAAGAGGAAACAACTTTCTGCTTACTTGGTGTATCATATTCAACAATTTTGAGAGCTCTACATGACCATCTTGGCACGACTCAAGTCAGTGTAAGATGGGTCCCGAGAATACTTAAGCCGCCGCAAAAGCAACACGTCGATGCGCCTAAGGAATTTTGAAGCTGTGTTGTGCTTACTATGCCGACTTTCGAGAGAATTGTGACTGGAAAGAAAACTTTGGTTTATCACTTTGAGCCTGAGTCCAAGTAAGAGTCAATGCAATGGCACTAAAGGGGCATTCCTCCCCCTAAGAAGTTTAAGGTCTTGGAATCGGCTGGAAAATTTATAACAAACATTTTCTAGATTTGTGAAGGGATTTTATTGATCGACCATAAAGAAAATGTTACCACTGTCACTGGAGAGTTCTACGCTACCATATTGGTTAAACTAAAGGAAGTTATCCAGGTAAAGAGGTGCAGAAAACTGACTAGGGGTGTGTTGCTTTTGCAAGACAAAAGGTTCACAAGAGCAAAGTTACGATGGATGCTGTTTACAAAATCTGCTTAGAATCATTGGTTCATCCACTCTATAGCCCCGATTTAGTTCCCAGCAGTTTTTACTTGTTCCCAAGCCTGAAAAAAAGGCTCCTTCAGCTCATTTTCAGGGCAAAGGCAAAAAAATATTTTTTTGTTGCTTTAGAAAAATTAATTTGAAAATCTACTAAATGTATTGAGCTTAAGGGAGATTATATTGAAAAAGAAAATAAGTATTAAGTTATTTAACTTTCAACCCTTCTGTTCTGCGGCATCTTGGACCCCCCTTTGTACGTAAATTTAAATATTTTTATTTAGATATTTCTATTCAACTGTTTACAAATATTAATAATATTGCCCAACTTGTCTTTTGCAGGCCAGAAAAAAAATTGAAGGCCTGAGAAAAAAAAGTGAAATTTGCAGGCCTGAGAAAAAAAAAACTGAAATTTGCAGGCCTGAGAAAAGATTTTTTTTTGTAAACGGACTGGTTGTAATGCTCTTCCCAAGGACGTCACATATATGCATTAGAAATGTTTTTTGTCATTATATTAGAGGTTTTACCATAGTCTACTACAAGCATGGGCCTATATGCGTGTGTGTGTGCATGTGCAAGTGTGTGCCTGTACGTGAGCTTGTGGTCCTGTGTGTGTGTGCGTGTGTGCCTGTACGTGAGTATGTGCGTGTGTGCGAGTGTGCGTGCGTGCGTGCGTGTGCGTGTGTGTGCGCGTGTGTGTGTGTGTGTGTGTGTGTGTGTGTCTGTGTGTCAGATATCAGACATCTGACGAAGAAAGATGCCATTCATTGGCCAGGAAGGGCCCTTTTTCTAATTGAGTGCAAAAGAAAATATTACGCATATCTCTTTTTGACGCACCCAATACTTGCCCAGAGTGCAGGTGTTTACTCACAGTGGCGATTCGCAGCTCTGCCGGTTATTCTCCCGAGCAGCGCTGACCAATTTGCTCAAGTCTGTACGAAAAAGATGACAAATAATTATTTTTTAGTCAAGGCATCTTTCTTTGTCCGACACTTATTCCTTGACACCATGTATAGATATATCTATATTTTCCTATATATTATTTCTAGACCACCCCCCCTACATAAACTTCCTTGCATAACATATATTACGTTACAAACTGAAGTTTTTATTTAAGCAGTGAACTTTTATCACTAGCGCCATCTAGTAATGTGTGATCCGATTTAAGTGACACGTAAATTGTAAGGGGGTTCCCCTTTGCAAATTTGAAATTTTTTCCCAGGACACTTGTTATATTAAAATTACTCAAAAATTTTTATTAGTCACTCGATCAACCGGCCTCTCACTCATTAACTTCCGACAATGCCAACTATGTATTATAATGTCGGTTTAATATTAGAACTTTTAAAAATCAAAATTTTCCAGATCCCGACGATATATGTGTCTCCGTCTACATGCCATCTGAAATGACGATGGGCCACAATATCATAGAGATAGACGAGAATGACGAAGTCCTCAACATGATGAAAGAAATTGAAGAGTCTGATAAATGTCGTACAGTGGGTGTCAGTACTGAGGAAAATAATGACCAAGTCGACGAATTGGATATATTGGCCGATTTACTTTCTGAGAACATTTGTCCGCCAAAACGTACAGCCAGATCTCTACAAAATCAAACTCTGGAACACATTGCTGAGTCTTTTGGTGTCGATAAGGAGAATATTAAACAAAAATCGGAATTGGAAATAGTTTCGAAGAAAGTTCTGATATTAGATGATGCAAGTGTAAGCTGCGAACAGTTGTTGGTAAATCCAGTGTTGTCGACTCGAAAGACAGCGAGCCGCGTGCCTGTAGTGGCTATTCATGATAAAGAGAATATTCCAGTTTTGAGTCTAAAGCGGTCTTATTCCGGAGTGGAAGAGGTTGCTAACAAGAAAATAAATAAAATGATGAATGCAGACGTATATAATATTCCCTATGATAACATTCTCACGGAAGAACTTGACTCGAAAATTATTTTTAAAAAAAAACGAACCAGTAAAGTTGTGAGCAAGGCAACACAAAAAATTGATGTTTTCAATGAATTTCAATTACCAGCTGACACGTCCATGACTTGTGATGTTGTCTCGAATGTCTTGTCTAATAAGACCAAGGAAACAGAAAAGACTACAGACGAAGGAAACAGAAAAGACTATGATGAATCAAATGCAGATATGTCTACCACACAAGCTAATAATCATAATAATCTGATTTTAGCTAAAAATTCTGAAATGAGAATAGCTTGTAATAAATATGATCCATTTGTTGACAAGTCTCTAACGCAAGCAACTCGTCATAAGATTCGAAATTTGGTAAAAAACTCTGAAAATACTTTGATTTTTAATAAAGATGAGTCATGCGGTAACATATCCATTACACAGGCAGTCATTCATTATAATGATGTTCCAGATGTTATCAAGTGCCCAAGTAAGACAATAGTTTTTAATAAAAATGAAACAATGAACAATATGTCTCTGACACAAGCAGTTTTTTGTGACAGTGTTCCCAATTTGGTCAAAGACTCTGGAAAGTCTATGGTTTTTAATAAAGATGACTCATATGGAAATATGTCCATCACACAGGCAGTCAATCGTTATGAAATCCCCAGTTTGATGAAAGACTCGAGGAAGACAACAGTTTTCAATAAAGATGCCATGATTGGCAATATGTCTCTGACCCAAGCAGTTATTAACGGTGTCACAAATGTGGTCAAAAACTCCAGAAAAACTATTGTTTTTAATAAAGATGACTCTTGCTGCAATATGTCCATTTCACAGGCAGCCAATTTTATTGACATCCCCAATTTGGTGACAGACTCAAGAAAAACAATGGTTTTTAATAAAGAGGACATGATTGGCAATATGTCTCTGACACAAGCACTTGTTCCTAACAGTACCACAAATGTAATTAGGGACTCGAGGAAGACTATGGTTTTTAATAAAGATGACTTATGCAGCAATATGTCCGTTACGCAAGCAGTCCATTATAATGATATCCACAATTTCGCGAAAGACTCGAGGAAAACAATAGTTGATAAAGATGATGTTATTGGCAACGTGTCTCTGACTCAAGCAGTTATTCCTAACAGTGTCACAAATGTGGTTTTTAATAAAGATGATTCATGTGGCAATATGTCCGTTACACAGGCAGTCCATTATAATGATATCCAAAATTTCGTGAGAGACTCAAGGAAAATAATAGTTGAAAAAGATGATGTTATTGGCAACATGTCTCTGATGCAAGGAGTTATTCCCAATAGTGTCACAAATGTGGTCAGGGATTCAGGGAAAACTATGGTTTTTAATAAAGATGATTCATGTGGCAATATGTCCGTTACACAGGCAGTCCATCATAATGATATCCACAATTTGGCGGAAGACTTGAGGAAAACAATAGTTAATAAAGATGACATTATTAGCAAAATGTCACTGACTCAAGCAGTTATTCTTAACAGTGCCACAAATGTGTTCAAAGACTCGAGAAAAACTACAGTTTTTAATAAAGATGACTCATGTGGCAATCTATCCATTACACAGACCGCTGATTTGAAAGAAATCCCCAATTTGGTGACGGATTCAAGAAAAACAGTAGTTTTTAATAAAGAGGACATGATTGGCAATATGTCTCTGATGCAAGCAGTTATTCGCAACAGTGCCACAAATGTGGTCAGGGACTCAGGGAAGACTACGGTTTTTAATAAAGATGATTCATGTGGCAATATGTCCGTTACACAGGCTGTCCATTATAGTGATATCCAAAATTTGGCGAAAGACTCACGGAAGACAATAGTTATTAATAAAAATGAAGTAATTGGCAACATATCTCTGATGCAAGCAGTTATTCCTAACAATACCACAAATGTAAACAGGGACTTAAGGAAGACTATGGTTTTTAATAAAGATGACTCATGCAGCAATATGTCCGTTACACAAGCAGTCCATCAGAATGATACCCACAATTTCGCAGAAGACTCAAGGAAAATAATAGTTGATAAAGATAACATTATTGGCAAAATGTCTCTGACTCAAACAGTTGTTCCTAACAGTGCCACAAATGTGGACAAAGACTTGAGAAAAACTATGGTTTTTAATAAAGATGACTCATGTGGCAATCTATCCATTACACAGACCGCTGATTTGAAAGAAATCCCCAATTTGGTGACGGATTCAAGAAAAACAGTAGTTTTTAATAAAGAGGACATGATTGGCAATATGTCTCTGATGCAAGCAGTTATTCGCAACAGTGCCACAAATGTGGTCAGGGACTCAGGGAAGACTACGGTTTTTAATAAAGATGATTCATGTGGCAATATGTCCGTTACACAGGCTGTCCATTATAGTGATATCCAAAATTTGGCGAAAGACTCACGGAAGACAATAGTTATTAATAGAAATGAAATAATTGGCCACATATCTCTGACACAACCAGTTAATCTTAATAGTGCCACAAATTTGGTCAAAGATTCTGGAAAGACTCTGGTTTTTAATAACAATGACTCAGGCGGCAAAATGTCCATTACAAAAGCGGGCAATCGTTATGATGATCTTCCAAATGTGGTTATGGACTCAAGGGAGACAATAATTTTTAATAAAGATGACACAGCTTGTGATATATCTCAAACACAAGCAGTTATTTTGAATAGAGTTCCGAATATGATCAAAGACTCACAAAATATAGTTTTTAATACAGATGAACCGTGTGGCAATATTTCTGATACACGGGCAGACAAACATACAGAAATCCCCAATTTAATGAAAGATTCTAGAAAGACAATCGTAACCAATGAACGTGACCGCAGTGACATGTCTTTAACAAAAACTGGAACTTTATTTGATGATCAGCATTCGGATAAAGAGTTGAAAAAAACACGAATTTTTAATAAAGATGATCCGTGTGGCAATGTTTTTATTCCACAAGCAGTCGATCATAATGAAGTCCCATATTTGGCCAAGTTGAAAAACATGAGTATTATTAATAAAATTGTTAACTTACCAGATATGATTTCAGCTGACACTATAATGATTGATTTAAAAGTGGATAAGGAGTCGGAAAAGGTGGTTTTTAATGAAGATGTGTCCCTAGGTAATATGTGTATGTCGCGCGCAGTGGCTTTGGATACCATGCCAGAGTTATCTGATAAGGATGAGGGGTCGAAAAGCAACATAACATGTAATAAAGGGGATTCTCATGTGAAGTTGAACCCTATTCTTACCGTGTCGAATTTCAATGATGGATCCGAAAAAGCAATCATTAATGAAAACGACTCTGATCAAAATAAGCTTTCCTCTATAATAGCAAATGAAAATTCGTGTAACGAGTCAGGAAATACTGGTCATGGCAATGCCCGTCTTGGCAATATGTCGAACAATGTACTAAATTTAGTGAAGCCCATAAGAGAGACTATGCATATTAACTTGGATGACTTGCCTACGGATGTATGTATGACTGAGACGGCTTCTTTGAATAATGTAGATAATATAAACCAAGATATGAAGGAGATGGTTCACAATGAGCATAGTCTAATGAACAATGAAGCAGCAAGGTGCAACCTCTCAAAAACAATATCGGAAGTCTTAAAAATGCCTACGAATGTTAACAATGATAACTCTCCAGGTAATTTGATGATACCGCAACCAATTTTGCTCAAGGAAATTGAAAAATCCGTAAAATTTGTCGAGTTATTTAAATCTTTAGCAGAACGAATAGATGAGAGCTCTAAAAACTGTGAACAGAACAACGAAACGGAAGTAAACAAAATCGACTCTAATAAACTTAATACAAATGAGTATCAAAATAGAAAATCAATTGTTCAAGTTGTTCATAAAGGTGATGACATGTCGGCTTGCAAAACAGTCGAGTCAAGTCAATTACTTGAACATCATTTACCAGAGATACGTAATAATTTCAATGAAAATGACTCGTTACGTAATGCATATTCAAATTGTTCAAAAAATCATGGAGAGAACAACTCGGTGTGTACATTACAAGATGAGAACATGAAAGAATTAAATATGACATATCTCAAGAAAACGGTAAAAATATTGGAACCATCTGCAAATGATTCTAAAAAAATTTGCGACCAGACAAAGACTTACGAAATACCAGTTCAAAAAGAGAATGTATCTACTGGAAACCTGAGCGCAGCAGCGAACAGTAAAGACTCGAGCAATGTATTCATTGATAAGACATTGGAAAATGAACAAACGCCTTCACGAATTGCGACAAGGGTTCGCCGATGCACATACACGGTGAAGAGCAAAAGCGTAATGGATGATAACATTTGCGGCAACGAAGAAGATTCAGACGGAGATTCAGATAGACTCCATGACAAAATACCTCTTATTGAAGACACTTCCCCAATACTTATAGATAGATCAGTTGATAGTCCAAAATTTGAGAATTCGGAAAATGTTCCTAACGTCGCCGCTGATGCAGAAAGAGTTTCTTGTAATTTACAGTTATCAGGAGCATTTATTGAGAAAGATACGGAAATTATAGATGAAGCCTTAAAGACTTCTGCGGAGAGCTTATGGAAAGCGATGGAAATACGACATAACGCTTGCGAAAAGTTACCATCTAAAGAGCGACCGAAAACTCGAAAGAAGCAATGCAAGAGTGTCAAGATGTTGATGCCAGTAAACGAGGAGAAGGTCATGGAGCAACGGTTTGCAGAAATAAAAGCTGATAAGTTGGAAGGATTTAAGATTGAGAAGGAAATATCAAAAGTGGATTGTTTAAGGTAATTTTTTTTCATGTGTTTAATTTTTTCCAATTCGCCAAATGTCATAGGGGCATTTCAAAGTAGTTTCATAGGGGCATTTCAAAGTATTTCATTTTTTCATAGGGGCATTTCAAAGTAGTTTCATAGGGGCATTTCAAAGTAGTTTTGTTTCAAAATTGTACACCTTTCAAAAAAACCGCCTATAAATACGGTGTCCAGGAATAGTTATCGGACAAAGAAAGACGCTATTCGTTGGCTATAAAGAAATAAATTGTCATTGAAATAAAACGTAAAACACGGCCTTTTTCTAATTGAGTGCAAAAAAATATTACACATCTCTTTTTAACACATCCAATACTATTGCCTGGAGTGCGATGCTTAGCCAGACAGCTAGACGTCTTTGCAGCTGTTGGCGAGTTATTCCCCTGAGCAGCACTGAATAATGTGCGCAAATATCATGTGGTACGACAAAGATGACAAATAATTATGAATATCATTTTTAATTTTCTGAAAAATTCATCTTTTAAATTTTATCTTAACGACAATCAATTATTTTTCAGTCAACGAATAACTTCTTTGTCTGACACTTATTCCTGGTCACCGTGTATAAATTAGGTTTTTTAATTTGCAGATAGCGATTAAGTTAATTTTTAAGTAAAACGTATTTATGTACACTAAAGTCCAAATTTGTTCTAGCATAAAGAAAGCAATAAGATATTTAAAATATGAAAATTCCTGAATGTTGAAATAATTTTTTTTATTTACCAGTATTTAAAGAGATACCAAAAAATTTTATCGAATTTTTAAAAGACCAATTTCTCGCCCGCTTTTCAGTTATTTGACAATATTTCGTAAACTATGGCAGACAAAAAACTAATTTTTTATCTTAAATAATCTCAAATAAATTTCCAAAAAAATTTTATAAGTTATACGTATAAACCTAAATTACATACAAGTATTCGAAAAAAATACACGAACATTGGAACACACAAAAAATTGTTACAGTGACACTAATTATGTTTTGATTTGATAATATTTTATAAACTATGGCAGATAAAAAACTAATTTTTTATTTAGAATAATCTCAAATAAATTTCCAAACGAAATGTTATAAGTTATATAAATCCAAATTAAATACAAATACTCGAAAAAAATTCATAAACATTAGAACGCACAAAAAAATTGTTACAGTGAAACTAATTATGGTTTAATTTGACAATATTTCATGAAGTATAGCAGATACAAAACTTATTTTTATTTATTATAATCCTAAATAAATTTCCAAACAAACTTTTATAAATTATAGAAATCAAAATTGCATAGAAATACTCAAAAAAATTCATAAATATTGTGAAAAAAGCAACATGTCGTATCGATACATTGTTAGCCGCGTACGAAAAAAAACGCTACAGTGAAACTAATAATATTTTAGTTTTATAACTTTCGTTGAAATTGGTAAAAACATTCTGAAAAAGTGGTGGAATTTTCGTGAAAATAAAATGATAAATTATATATTGATGAAAAATCATGGCAATTTTTATTTCGTGATTCATTACCGTAATTGGATATTTGACAAAATTTTTTTTTTTTCATTAATCATAATTTCAAGGTACAAGCTGATGAAGAGTGAAAAAAATTTTTAATAATCTTAAAAATTGACCGAGTTATAACAATTTAAATTTGACCCTTAGAGAAGGACGGCAATACTGTGTTGTGAGGTCATTTTTAATATTGCACGTTATATTCTACGAGGAAAAGAGACAGGGATATACCCAACTCTATCCATATCTTCATGTTTGGAAGCCTATAACTGGCTTATTTGTCAATAAATTTTTAAATTTTTTTCAAGACTGGTTTTTAATTAACTTATATTTTACAATATTGTACGAAAAATATCAAAATTTAGAATGAGTCAACTACCGTATACTCTCTAAAATCTGGTCGAGTACTTGTATGTAATTTGGATTTATATAACTTCTAAGATTGGTTTTATATAACTTATAACATCAATTTATCACTCGAATTATATACTTCCATTTATATGTATACGTATACAAGTATTCTAAACATAATTATAAACATTGTTTGTCCGCAGCATATTTTGTGCGAGTTATGTTGAAAGAAAATATTTTTTCCTGAATGACATTCAAGTAAAATTATATTGTTTTATCTATTTACGAGACAATTTCATTAATTAACAAATTTGTTTTTTTTTCCCTAAAGAAACGCTTCATTGTGGATGTATTAATAGTGAAAACGAAAACGAGCTGTAAAATTTTAATTAATCTCAAACGTAGTTTATTCATAGATAAATATAACAAAGATTATTTGTAGTTACAAATATATAAAATACACACAATAATTCTTACGAACAGATATTATTCAATAATATAGAACTTGTAAAAATAACTTCTAACATGTCCATTTGTTAATATAACAAATCAATGATGTACTATTCCTACAATCACGCAGCTATATGAAACACTTGGTGACAATGATAAAAGATACACACAATGATTCTTATAAACAACTATTATTCAATAAAATAACACTTGTAAAAATAACCTCTAATGCCTTTGTTAACACATCCGTTTGTTTATATAACAAATCAATCATGTGCTGTTTTTTACAAACAATTGCACGGCTGCGTGAAACACTTAAGTGACAATGGAATAAAATTGTATTCGATGACAATGATAAAAGATATCCACAATGATTCTTATGAACAACTATTATTCAATAAAATAACACTTGTAAAAACAACCTCTAATGCTTGTTAACACTTCCGTTTGTTTATATAACAAATAAATCATGCGCTGTTTTTTACAAACAATTGTACAGCTGCGTGAAACACTTAAGTGACAATGAAATAAAATTGTACTTGATGACAATGATAAAGATATCCACAATGATTCTTATGAACAACTATTATTCAATAAAATAACACTTGTAAAAACAACCTCTAATGCTTGTTAACACTTCCGTTTGTTTATATAACAAATCGCGGTTGTGCTGTTTTCCGTTTGTTTATATAACAATCGCGGTGCGCAAAATGAGCTGTTGTTTATATAAAATCGCACAGCTGCGTGAAACACTTGAGTAACAATGAAATAAAATAAATACAATGATTCGTAGGAGGAAATGTCATTCAACAAAAATAGACCTTGTAAAAATAAATTCTGACACTTTTGTTTACAAAACAATATGTAATTCTCGGCGTTCGATGTTTATCAGTTTTGTGTATGCGGCTTACAAACAAGAGGTGTGGTTTTATATATCAAACTTTAGCTAATAAAATTTTAAACATGAATATTTATAAAGCGTTTATTGCGTTTACTGCAAACACAATAAGCTGCTACAAACGTGCAATTTATTGAATAGCAAATATATAATAAACTAACTCCAGAAAAAATATTTTGTGATCCAAATATATAATAATACAATTATAAATATTTCAGAAATAGACGAGTAGTCATTACAAAACATTACTAATACTATAAATATTTGCTAAATTTTTTGGTGTACTTAAATATGTGCGAATTCAACGTATATAAATTGAGTGAATTGTTGGACGTCTCATAAAACAAATGGTATAAGCATAATCTTCTATATATATAGATTATTTTCATATATAATAAAATACTAGCGTGACCCGTGCGAAGTCTTCGCATTATTTATTCCATTATGAAGCTCAGATGACAGATCAAACAAATATTTTACTAAAATTGACATATAGAGGCGCAAGTATCAAAAGCGTTGAGCTAAAGCGCCACTTTATTTATACGTGAGTGGATTTGAAATTAAACAAAAATTTTACCGACCGTCAATCGTATTGACGTTGAGCCGTTAGATGGCAGCATTGCTGTTTTGTGTATATAATTTTAATAATTAATTAATTTGCAAAAACAATAGCAATAATAAATTTTTTAGTTGTGGATGCCGGTAGAGCAAGCAATTATCTATAAAATGATATATAATTTATGTGGATTAGTTGTGAGGTTTTTTCTAAAAAGGGAGAGTAACATCTTAACCTTAGCGTATTAATATATATGATATAATGCAAAAACTTAACTCGCTTATTGTTCCCTTTACTACTCACAGCTTACGGTTGATTCAAGTGATTTCGGTAATATATTTTTACCATTTGGCCATCACAATAATATAGCAAAATGAACTATATATATCTATATATGGTACTACATATATCCAATATAGCTCAGAAAATATCACAATACATTTGCCGTTCATAATTCTTTTGTTGTTCGGGAGGTCGGCGAGTACAAGCATCAGTTTTGGGCACAATATCGGGTAATGTGTGTAAATTTTTTGTTTATACCTCAGACGCTGAACGCGTTAAGAGAGTAGTCATTGCACAAAGAACCCTATGTAGAGAAAAATTCGTAACAGTATTGCTGAAGTAAGCACGATGCACGACACTTACGAGCTACGTGCATACTAATTGATAGAAAACGTTACTAATACTTTGTTTCTATAGCGCTACGTATGATGTTTATTGAAATTTGTGTTAAATTTCAAACAGTAGTTCATAGATGGCACTGTTTACTACTTTTATATATCTTTTTTAAATAATTTTCATATGAATTCAAAATGTAACTATCCCATTTCCATGTGGATTTTCAAACAAGATTATAATTAAATGAAAAAGAGTTGTCGCAATCTTCAATATTTACGAGTCGCATCTAGGGACGCATTCAAACATAATTCTGTTTATTCATCTGTCACGACTATTGAATTAATTTGACAATAGACCTAAAAATGTTTATAAAGGCTGTCCCAAAATTCACGCAACAAGTAATTTTGATAGAAAACACAGGTTTATAATTAAAAATTGTAAAATATTGCTCAACAATAAAAATGCGTTGTTCTTTTGTGTAGCGCTCCATTTTTAATAACCCTGAACTGTCAGCTGTCAAGCTGTATTTTTTTTTTGGTTGGCAACACTTTACCGCACAAATGGCGCAAATTCAAATCTTCCGTAAATTTTGGGACATCTTTACATAGATGACTGTTTCTAACTTGGATAGGGATTATCGTCCAATATCAATATTCAATCTATCGATGTAGATAACTGTCTAAAATAATTGATAACTTTCTATCTATTTTTAGTTAGATAGCTTTTTAACGTAGATATTATTCGTAGATAGCTTTTTAGCTATGATTACCTGTACAAGCGACGCATTCCCATATGGTAAACTCGAAATTAAAAATATATACGCACCAAATAAGTAAATAATAACTAAACAGAAACGTTTTAATTATATACGATTAAACGTAGTTTAAACGTTTCGTGAATTTTTCAGTAGCGGATGTATATTTTATATTTCAAAATTAACAATGATATAAGTTACGAAAAGCAATTATATTTTTGCATAGTTACGGCACGTAATCATTATCTGCTTTTCTTTATATCAAGTGTTGAATCGGACAAAAGCCAGTATTAATATAACGTTTATAACTGAAAGAGGTAATATATTACAATAATAATAGTTATATATAATATAGTTATATTTGTTATATAATAAAAATAGTTATATTTGTTATATACGCAATAACACTTGTTATTGTAACGTATATATAATAAATTATAATAATTCAACAGAACTCTTATTAATCTGAAATCTAATTTTAAAATCCTGCTCACGTTTATAATTTTCCTGGTATTCACATATACACCCGGCACTATTATTTTCATTATCAGAATCTTCATCCCAGTATGATAATGATCACAGAGATTCTAATTCGCTACCGCTAGAGGCTGACATGCTTGCTACTAATTTTCAATACAAAAAAAATTGCATACTTTTACATAAAACAGACTGTTGATAGATCTAGATAGGTTTGTCACTTGAAAATGACAGATGAAAAGTCGCTTACTGTTAATAACCTAACCTGTCAAAGATAACTGTCATAAAGCTGTTAGGAAGCAATGTCTGTCATTTGTAACGTCGGATCGACGTTGTAACGTCGGATAGGCAGTGAATGATTTGTCCTCCCACTGGTAGATACCGTGCGGAGATAGTGATTTCAATCTGTTAATATGTTATTGATATACAAAACAGAAACGTCAACGTCGGATCAACGTTGTAACGTCGGATAGGCAGTGAAAGATTTACCCTTCCACTGGTAGATAGCGTGCAGAGATAATAATTTCAATCTGTTGATACGTAAGTGATATGCAAAACCGAAACGTCAATTAGAACGTCTATCCCTAGTAATATAAAAAACATAGATAGATAGATATTAGTTTCGGTGTTAGTCTGTTACATTATTTCTTTTAAAAGATCTAATGAGTTATCCGATTTCGTTTCGTGACGTAGGATTTTGTTCTGCTATAGGCGTATTTATCCATATTTTATCTGCATAAAAAAATAAGCTTCAATAAAATTTTTTTTTACGTTCTGAAAAGATCGTTCTAAAATTTTTTTTTTTTATTTAAACTGGAATTAACTGCTTATGAACTCATTTCTTTAAGAATCCTCAAATAAGTTTTTGTAAATTTTGTTCCATAAGCTTGTTGGAATTGATTCAGCGTTGATTATAAAACCTGAATAGAAAAACTGGTGAATTTACCCGATTTTGTTCCAATGCACCTCGCACAAAATACGCTTTTATTGTATTGTGTAGTATTTTATTGTTTTTTATTATTCATCCTAACTTTATAATCATAATGAAATATGATTGGAATATTCCGTCTGTCTGAACGCTGTAATGTCTAAAGATGTAACTTTACAATACCTCTCCAGGACATACTGCAGCTCGTATGATGTGGAACATATACCCTGGCGATTTTATTTCCAAAATGGGAAGCTATGCATCCGAGTTGAGCCAAAGCGCAGCAGTCATCAGGACAGCAAGAATATGGATCCTGATTCAGCCATTCTCAATGTTGGGGTGGAGTTAACGGATGGTAAGTATTGTGGATAGTTTTATTTGATTTAGGATCTCAATTTTAAAGGTCTTAAACTGTTTGAAACATATCCGCAGATCTACAGTTTTTTTATATTTTCCCCAAAAAAATGTGTTTTAAGCTGAACAGACCTTCTCGCCAAAACAATTAGTCACGTGGTATATATATATATACTGTTTAATCTTTTACCTCAATTACTTGGAGATAGCGATCTATTAATATATTATGATGTTTGTGGTGCCTTTCAATGTCACGCATTCTGTTTGGGGGAGGTTAGTATATTATGATGTTTGTATATCATTAGTATGTCATTCTGTTTGGGGGACAATTTGTATTTCAGTGTTTAACCACGAATTTTAAAGCTAAATATTATTTAGAATTATTAATGAAAATATATTTTATACCAGTCAAACGTCGTTAATCGTTATTCATAACCTTAAAACTATGACATAAATAAATAAGATTTTTTATACATGTTGCAAATATACTATCCTGTTATATAACCGTTATCATCTAAATGTTGCGGGAAACTTAAACATTAAATGGCACTATGTACAATGAATTATGATTACAAAAGATCCGAATACTATTAGCGCAAATTCGACTCTTGCTTCGTTTATTTATCTACGAAAATTTTAATGCAAACTTGGAGAGCTAGATGCACAGATGGTCAGATATTCAAATTTCCTGATATGACCCAGTTGGTCAGACTTTCAAATTTCGTGATACGACACAGATGGTTTGATTTTTAAATTTCCTGACACGACATAGATGGTCAGATTTACAAATTTTCTGATACGACACAGATGGTCAGATTTTTAAATTTCCTAATACGACACAGATGGTCAGATTTTTTATTTCCTGATACAACACAGATGGTCAGATTTTTAATTTCCTGATACGACACAGATGGCCAAATTTTCAAGTTTCCTGACACGACACAGATGATCAGATTTTCAAATTTCCTGATATGACACAGATGGTCAGATTTTTACATTTCCTGATACAACACAAATGGTCAGATTTTCAAATTTCCTGATATGACAGATGGTCGGATTTTCAAATTTCCTGATACGACATAGATGGTCAGATTTTTAAATTTCCTAATACGACACAGATGGTCAGATTTTCAAATTTCCTGATACGACACAAATGATCAGATTTTCAAATTTCTAGCTGGGAACCTCAAGTAAATAATGTTATTCATTGTATCTTCAGCCAAAATATACTCTCTCGATTGTCTCCTAAATTTTCTATCTATTGAAACTAAAGCTCATTTCTCTTGAAACACTCCTATTGTCTCTATTGAGGGGGGGGAGGTTTTCCAAGTTTCCATTCATGGGAATCCATATATCCCTGTTCTTTTTATTAGAAGCATTAAGCTCCTCGTATTAACTCGAGAAATGCAGATACTTAGTCTCTATTATTCTGAATTTGTATAAATTTTTCGGCTTTATGTTTTTGGCGTGTATATCAATCGGAATCTTGTTAATTTCAACTTTAAATTGATCTGTGATCGTTGAAACTGATAGTGATATTAACACCTATATTAAAAATGATTCGCGTCCAAGTGGGTTTACGCGGTACTCTTTTATGGATCTTTATATTCTTTTTATACTGAACGCTCTGTAAGAAATGATTGTGACAGACAGATAAACGGATGCACATTGTAATCGCAAATCAGATGTACATTGTAATCATTACAATTTTAGATATGTATTCTCAAAATATAAACACGATCTGTTTATTATTCAAACCTATACGTTGTTCCATTACACAAAGGTGCTGCATCGCTCGAACCAATGAGACTTCTGTGTCGTAAAGTCCTGCTGAAAATATTGGATGCACAGGCGTTGAAGTGTAGTTACCCACTCGAGAAAAATATATCTGGTATGATACAGAGTGTCTGCGAGGACATTGCCCGTGTGGGGAGGTGGCGAAACGAAATAATGCGCTACGAGCTAAAGTACGCCTTCAATCTGGATGCGGAGTTCTGGTAAGTTTGTTGTTCTATGAGTTATGTTTGGTATGTGTGATAATATAATTTATATATATTTTTATTTCTTAGATGAGGATCATTTCTAGGGTATGATATATTGAAAATGACAGTTTAAGAAAGCAATGGTATTTCTAACCATAATAATTGTCGAACAAGCATTAGTTCTCAACATTTTACCTCTTGAATAATATATTCAATAGTTAAAAAAGTTTATTTTCTGTAGTCAAAGGTCTATTTACATAACAAGTGGTTCATAGTAGTAGGAAAAAAACATTATTGTGGAAAATAATATCCACATTTATTACGTGCCAAAATTCTTGAAGCTTGCTTCGTACTTTATCGTAGTGGATTTTAGTTTTTTAAAGTTTTATTTTATCTCAAAGATGAATGTCGTGTTGTTGTCGTTACTATGGCCATTGTGCATTTGTGTGTTAAGTTTTGGTTATTATTTTCATGAGATGTTATTCTCTGTTTTGAGTTGTTATTAAAAACTTGGCTGTTTCAGTAAATATAGTTTAATTAATTTAAGATATGGCCAGCTTATAAGACACTTTTTTTGGATTCAAATTTAGTAAATTTTATACTAACACTACACTTTTTATGATTTTTTTTTGACATGTATTGTCCTTTTATTCGTATATTTCAAAATTTTATTTCGATAGTTGTTATTGAGTTTTCTACTGGGGACTCATTTATAATGAAAATACCTATTGTGTCATGAGCAAAGAAGACGGTCATTGTTTTTAAATTTTACAACGGACCATTTTTTCTTTTATGTGTTCTCAGTCTGTATAACATGGTCACCCTATGTTGTACCTATCCTATAAGAATAAGGTAAATAATACGGAGTTATCAGCCTTTAAGCAAACGTCCGCACTTTGCATCATCGTAAAACCTTTATTCTGCGTATGTTAAAATGGCACTGCTACGTATGTTAAAATGGCACTTTATTTTAATGTAGCTCAAACAATGGACGTTATGGTTTTGTATAGTCAAATTAATTAGGCGAACTGAAAAGTATAATGACAAAATTTTATAGTTGCCTTATAAATCACAATTAAATGAAACTACGTGATGTGGCATTATTTCTACTTTCTTTAAGTTCTTTACCACGACCTAGGTTTCGTTGTATTACAACATCTTCAGGTGGGCTATTAGCAAAGATATCTTTTTTGGTAACAGCCAATCTTTGCTGATATAATAGCCCACCTGAAGATGTTGCAATACATCGAAACCTAGGTCGTGGTAAAGAACTTAAAGAAAGTAGAAATAATACTACATCACGTAGTTTCATTTAATTGTGAATAATGAATTTCTACAAAATGAACGCCAAATATACTCAATAGTCGCCTTATAAATATTATGTTATGTATTAAATTAAACACCAAGAAACTTCATTATATATTTCATCTCACAAAAATTATATCACATTTGCAGAAACGCCAATAAAGTCCGTACTTGGGAATTGATGAATGTTTCAGATTCATATACCAAATAATACTTACGTTAAATACTTTCGGCTATCTAAAGAAATAACGAAATTTATAATTCACAATTTAGACCGATGTTGAAAGTAACATGACTAATAAATATTACTTAACGTTCAATAAAACAAAATAACCTATAAATGCGTCTTCTGTTATCCATAGATGAAGAACAGAATTACCATTGTTGATGAAATAGCTCCGTCCTTTTCTTTCTGCTCTTCAAATTTTATGATGCTAATCTTTTCTCTCAAGCCCAACGAAAAATAGAGTTACTTTAACGTACAATAAAGTCAATGCGATACAGTATGCCGATTTTTAATACGAAAATTAACACAATCGTTATTGTCGTACGTTAGCTAATGTATACGTAAAGTGAATGATACAACGTAGGACTAAATATGTATAAATCGTAATATTATGACATCGTGCTAATTGTAAACGGAGATTTCAACTTCGTTGCCCGTCATACAATTTTAATATACAGCAATCTAGTGCTACACGACACGGTTTTTTACTCCGTATTACGTGATGCTCTCTTACAGTTTCTTAAGTCGTATAGATCACTAGATGCTGTATAATATTACACAGCTTTACTATCAGTCGTTAGAGAATGTATTAAGATTCCATCACGAGGGCGTAGCTATTATTGCATTACGTGATGGTTTCTATTGTAACGTCTTTAGTTAGTTCGCCAAATTGCATCACACCGATAGAACACTTCCAGTGGTATTTAATTTTGCGATTGCTTCAGGTTACAGTTTATGTTTTTGAATAAATTCTTACGCCCACATGAACCACACACAGTCATAACTCTCAGTCGAATTTACTGATAATTAAAAACGTATTTTGTATGGATACTTTAGAAATTGGACCGTGAAATAGATTATGGTTGGTAAAGTAGACTTTTGGTCCGACTCGACTGGCAGTTAATGAGAATCAGAAATACATTTTTAACTGTCAGTAAGTCCGACTGACAGTCTTGACTGTGTGTGATGCATATGGGTGTTAGGTATTTTATTAAATGTCATAATGTTTGACAAACAGAGCATGTGATGGCATAAAAAGATCTATTAATGAATAATTAAAAAATCATTCATATTCGCTTATTTAATGCATTCTTAACGACTCCATCACAGGAAAAATTGTAAAATAGACTGTATGGGTATACAACACAATGTTTCGTTGATTGGTATACTAGTGCCGTGGTATGTTGGGTCGGCCACAAGGCATACTGCCTTTGACGACGCGGCGCACAGTGGGAACTTAATGTTGATTCCCGGTCGTTCGCCGAACAGGGCTGGAACGGTGTTATGGTTGGCTGTAAGAGATTGCTTTCACAGCAATAAGTCCGACATATGTATCAATTAGATACATTAAAGTAGATAAATAAATAAATATGACAAAAAGTACATTGCGTTCAGATTATTGTGAGATATTGTGTATTTATAAACTTTTGTCTAAAATATCATTTCAACTTATACAAATTAAATACAATTTCGGGTTACATCGGTGGTTTTAAGGAGAACGAGAGAAATTGATACAAAAATATGTTATGTGATGTTACAAAAATACAAGAAAATTATTAAAAAGTGGTTTTTTATATTTTTGTTAAGGATTTAATACAAAACGAAAAAGGTATTTTTCATAAACGTAAATGTATTATTTCATCAAAAAGTATGAAAAAAAAAGATGCGTTGTCGTAGTTAAAAAACCACGAGTTGTTTCTCCACAATTCTGATCTCTTGCTATGAATGTTTTCCCTCAAACGCTTTAATACACTCACGTAATACTCCATGTTTACTCTCTGGCCTGGCAAAAGGAATTCGGAGTAGACCACACCACGACGATCAAATAAAATGGTCAACAAAGCTTTGGTTTCGTGGCAACTGTTATGGTTTTTTGGGCTTTGGCTCATCTGAGAAGCGCTATTCCAATGATTGTTGGTTAGTTTCGATGTTATCTTCATAGACCCATGTCTTGTCACTTCGAGTCTCCGTAGGTTACCGTTAACATTTTCAACACTTCCGCAAATGATATTTTGTTAGAAACACAAAATTTCAGGCGAACTCTTTGCTCAACTAAATTCGGCATTGCCAAATTCGCAGAACACAACAAACACTCATTTGTTTACAAAGCTATCACGAACAAGCTTCCGACAGATGGCGCTCAAAAATATATTTGAACGCCCTGATGTATCAACCTAGAAAAAATAAGATTTTGATAATATCTCAAGGGCAGTTTGTTTGAATGGGGAATTCGGGGTACTTATTGATCAGAAATTATATACGTATTATATTTTTATTATATCAAGAATTAAAAAGAACAGTGAAGATTGAACGAAATACATAATGACTTTAGAAATGATTGCATAATACAATATCAGTCGCTTATTTTAATATGTAGCCATTGCCTAAATTATTAAAAATAAACTTTTGAACTGACATTGACATTCGTTCTGTGTTGTTAAAGTCAATGCCTTCTTTATTCCTTTCGATTCTTCGTGACTTTTTCAACGACCCTGCCGGCCAGCAAGTTTAATGCATTGTTATGTTACCTCTGTGTATAGAGGATACACAGGACATAATCTGCACTTCATTCGTCTTACTAGTTCGCAGAGTTCTGCAGAACAGCAGTTACAAACTATTATGAAAAATAACCTGACAAGTTCATGGAAAGATACAAGATTTCTCATTTATCTACTTATCAATTTAAATAAAACTATTAGGAGCTTGTTTTTTAATTTTTTATATATGACATTACCGTTTTTATTCTTGAATTATTTAATATATTTGGCGTTAATTTTGTAGAAATTCATTATTCACAATTAAATAAAACTACGTGATGTAGTATTATTTCTACTTTCTTTAACTTCTTTACCACAACCCAGGTTTCGTTGTATTACAACATCTTCAGATGGGCAATGAGCAAAGATTAGAGAAGTAGATAAACAATTAGAGATTAGAAAAAGAATGTGGTAAAGAACTTAAAAAAAGTAGAAATAATACTACATCACGTAGTTTCATTTAATTGTGATTTTTATTCTTGTTACACGTTGGCCTGAAACCATATGCTGGTCTTCTTTTGGAGTTGACGATGAACATTGTTAAAACTTGTTCAATTGTAGCAAAAGGAAAAACAGACTGACAACAAATATATTGAAGTTTTTGGATGCAATAATATAATAATATACGATTTTCCTCTGATTGCAGCCTAACGTGGAACATCGCTAACTGTCCTCTAAGGACATTGTGGTCCATCAAAACGCAAATCCTTCTCGATGATCTGCCGAAGGGTTTTCCACGACTGGCCTTCCTTAGTATAAACAAAATTTGCGGCAATACCGAGGTTTCCGCCGAGGAATTGGAGGCTGTTCTTGTATCAGTAACCCCAAGTTGGAATGCCGTAACGGATGGTGTGAAAGCCATCAGTAAGTTCCTGATTGCAAAGAATAAAGAAGAGTTTCAGTGGACAAGGAAGTAGATGAAGAAGACTGTAAAATGACATTGTTTTTATTTAATTATAATTTACAGTCGACTCTCGTTAATTCGAAACTCGAGGAACTCTTAAAATATTATGAATTATTGAGTGTTTGAAATACATTATTATTAAATATTACGAATTATCGAGTGTTTACGAATTATCGAGTGGTTCGAAATTTTTGAGAGAAAATAAATAAAATTTCAAATTATTGATTATTTATTAACGTATTCTTTAAGATACGAGTACGTGTGCATATTCATAATGCGAATTAATTAATCTTTCGAAAGAACTCTGTTATATTGGTTTGCTTCAAAGCACATTGCTGCTGATCAGACTGCTCAATAACTTTTTTTAAGAGAAAAAGTGCCTGAAATGTTTTTTCATCACTTTCGTTTTGTAGACAGAAGCTTTGTAAGGTATCGAATGAGGCTCTCGCTTCCTTAACTGGCACCTCTGCCGAAGATTCTGATGTATCGTCCTCATCTTCATCGTTGCCTTTTTCATTCGTATCTGTCGCAGATAAAATTTCATCATCGGTTAGTGAACCTGAGACAGCAACATCCTTCATCCACTTGAACAAAGTCAGAAAAATTCACACCGCTGATGCCGACTAGTGGTTCTATTGCAGGTTCTTCATCATCCAAAATTATTGGAAGATTTATCTGATCTTCTTTTACGAAACCGGATTTTTTGAAGCAGTCGAGAATCGTTAGGGGTGTTACAGCTCTCCGTGCCTTGTCAATCAGTAAAATAGCTGTCAGAACTGTGATATTTGCAGTTAGCTGCTTGTCGAGAGATTCTAAAATGATCTTAACAATTTCTTTGCGATAGAACGTCTTAAAATTATGGATGATTCCTTGGTCCAATGGTTGCAATTTGGAAGTTGTATTCGGCGGAAGAAGTAAAGTTCTACGTTAGACAATGTAGGAGGACTGTTATGGACAGTACAATTATCTAAAAATAGTAAAATTTTCCGCTTTTGTCGTTTCATATCCCCATTAACTGTGAAAAGCCAATTATTAAAAAGTTCTGTCGTCATCCAAGCTTTTTTGTTAGCACGATAATCAGTAGGAAACGATTTCACTCCTTTGAAACATCGCGGTTTCATTGCTTTTCCTATCGCTAAGGGTTTAAGTTTTTCCGATCCGTCCATATTTACTGCAAATAAAACTGTCAACCTCTCTTTACTGTGCTTTCCGCCATGACATTTTTGATCTTTAAAAGTTAGCGTCTTGTCCGGTAAACATTTAAAAAATAGACCCATTTCATCAGTATTAAAAATGTTTCGGGCATCATAGTTTTCAATCAAAGTCTTCAATTTGCCATCCCAATCTAAACAAACTGCATCATTCACACTTCCTCTTTCCCCACAAACTTTTTTAAACACAACTCCATTCCTCTTCTTGAAATTTGTCAGCCACCCTTCACTTGCCGCAAAGTTTTTGATGTTTAGAGTAGACGCGAATTCTTTTGCTTTCTCCTTCAACAAGTTTCCGCTAATAGACACTTTTTGTCCTCTACACTGTCTTAGCCAAATGACCAGGCTTTCTTCCAGACGAGGAAATTCACCTTTAGTAGTTCTTTTCCGTACTCCAGCAGTTTGAGCAGCAGAAATTTTCTCCTTGTTCTTTATTATGGTTGAAAGAGTACTCAGAGGAATCTTAAATTCTTTTGCAACATCACTTTTCTTCTCACCTGTCTCGACTTTTTCGATTAACTTCTTATCAGTAATCGTCAAGCATTTATATTTTTTAGGACTCATAACTGACACAAACTTTTGTTCTGTATACGACCAACGAAAGAGTAACAGTAACTGAAACTTAAGTAAACAAACCAATTCGTGCGGAAGTGTGTGTCAAACTAATCATAACAAAAACAAAGGCTCCTGTAACTTGTCTCGAAATGTACTTACCTCTGCTAGTTCGGCAATCTTTCGGCCTCTTTGAATCAACTTTGAATTGTCGAGTGTCTGGCACCGAGGAGTTCGAATTAACGCGTCGTTTTGTTACGTAGCAATGATTTTTTCATTTGAATTACCAAGTGAATAAAAATGTATTAATTTAGTTCGAAATATAATGAGATTTTCTAGGAAACTCGTGATAACTTTGAATTATAGAGATGTTCGAATTATCGCAGGTTTGAAATAACGAGAGTTGACTGTACCTGGGAAAAAAAAAATTGTTTTGGTCTATGTAAAAAATCGACATGTTGCGAGATTGCAACCCTGCGATCTACTCTACATTGTCTATTGATATTTTTTTTGTGTAAATATTACCAAATTTGAAAATTTTGATTGATCATTTGCGTTTTGCGTATTCTTGTTTTATAAATAAATAATTTAAGATGAAAAATTAAATGTATTTGAATTAATTTTGGTTTTTTTTATTAATACTTTGATAATATAGGTTTAGTTTCCATAGGTGCCCAATTGAGATAATACGATTTGACATGGTTACGTCTTATAATGCAGTACATGGGGCTTATGTATGGATACGAAAACTGATACAAGTGTTGCATGCTACATAGTTGAAAGGATTAGAGTGAGACATACCATTGCAATGTTATTTGACAGATTGGTTCAAGGTCTAGTATGTACTTCGAAGGACCTGTGCTACATGGGGCACATGATGCGAGATGGCACGAAGCATGTTTTTGCGTGCATTTCGGTTCATTATCGCAACTTCACTTTTGACTTTTGATGCGCATAACAAATATGAATATTTATTCAATGCCATGTTTTGGTGTTTATTTAATTCAATTGAGGTTGCGTTAGACTAATTCCCATTGTAATTACACAACGCATTAAGTCACACGCGCTCAAAAACATGAGTCATTCTATTACAAGGCGGTCCGAGACGTAGTCACTCACAATTCTCAGCCGTGTCGACAAAAGTCGCACTAGATTATTTTGTATTACATTGACGCATATAAAGCACAAGAAAAATACCTCCCATTTTCATCAGCCATTTCAGTCTTCCATAACTTTTGAATGAGTTTGTCAATTATACATGGTGTCCGGGAATAGATGTCTGACAAAGAAAGACGCTATTCGTTGGCTATAAAGGAATAAACTGGCATTGAAATAAAACTTAAAACATGCACTTTTTTAATTGAGTGCAAAAAAAATATTACACATAACTCTTTTTAACACACCCAATACTTGATCGGAGAGCGGTGTTTACACGCAGTGGCGATGTCTTTGCAGCTGTTCACGAGTTATTCTCCTGAGCGGCGCTGAACAATGTGCGCAAGTATCTTGTGTCCGAAGAAGATGGCAACTATGAATATTTCCAAATTTTGAAAAAAAATCACTTAAAATTTATTTTAACGACTCAACTATTTTTCAGTCAGCGAATAACATCTTTCTTTTTCTAACACTTTTGTGGACACTCTTTATTATAACTGATGCAGCAGATAGAAACAAGTAAAATTAACCGTTTTAATGCCATTGTTTTTTACTCATATATACTTTAAAATGCCAAAGAAATCTTTTGTTTTTGATGTCATTTACCCTTGTCTGGAAAAAAAACTGTATCTTCCAAAAATTATCCAATTTTAATAATTTTTTCGGTGTTTTCTTAATAAAAACTTGCACAAGGATAATAAAATACAAAGAAAATTATGGAAATATATATTGTAAACAAAAATTATAACAAAAACTGAAATCAAGGTCACATCGTATTTTCGCAGTCCGGTACATCCTCCATATCAGCAAAATAATTGTTGTCGTCACTATTATCACTATCACTCAAAATTTGCATTACGCCAAATTGTGAGCGCACCACAATACCACTCCCACTATCACTTTCTTTACAAATTGAAAAATGATCATTTTCACTCGAATTATTTTCGTATTCCAACATTATGGGTTAAACATTTTCTTTTCCTGGATCCTTTTTATATTGTAATTACTAATAATATTATAATTTGAACTTTATGTAACACGTAGAAAGATAACAAATTAGCAATGCGTGCAAGCGACCTCCCCTACCGCGCGCTAAACAGCAACTGATTTCGCAAGCGCCATCGCGCTCGTGGCAAATTTAGCTAGTATGCGCACGAGCGCGATGGCGCTCGTTGGCACTCAAACGGTTAAATAGCTACAATTAAACTATTTTCACACAATCACTACCACTTTTTCACTTGATTTAACTCTGCCATCATTTTGACAATTAGTATTAGAGTATAGGAACCATTAGTCATATCTGAGTAATATCGTTCTCAACAGAACTTGTAGGATCCAGTGAAATCAGTAGTTTTTGGGAAACTACATTGTCAGTCATATGCTACTAGCACAGCAATTAAACTGTTAATTGAGAATTCCTCATTATTCTGGTTTATAAAGATTAGCCTAAAATGATGCGAGTAATGGTGAAGACGTACTGAAAATAATGACTAGTATCATCAGTGAAATGAGTGTACCAGTTTGTCTCCTCCAAAAGTACTCCATGTGGTAATAAATAAGTCCAGCTAAGGCAAAAACAGTTACGTGTAAAATCAAAATTTATATAAGAGAGTGAACTCTGGGTGATATTACCGAGAAGTTGATGATATAAGTCTTTGAAATATAGTATAAGATGTGTTCTAATTATATCATTGAAACATATACCACTTCGATAGGGGTGATAGTAGACTTTAAATGGAGGACAGCATCACCTAGTCTCTTCTTGCCTGCATATTTCACATTAATATGTCCGTTATTCAGACTATCAACATATTTCTCATTTAAGGGGAATCACCTCTACGAAGACCCCAAAAAAGGCCTTTTTTGCATATTTATTTCAATGACTATATTACAGTATTTGAGGATTCTGTGACAGGTGTATTGTTTCATATACTTTGAGTTATATTGACACAAAATTTGTGTCATAATTAAATTTTTTCAAATTCAAATCATAATTCAAAATTTAAAAAGTGAAAATGTATAAAAAATTGTCTCCTGAACGATGGCCGTGATTTCTTCAGATATATCTGAAATAACAATATGATTGAAGTATATAAAACAATATGCAAATACATCTTACGAGGGCAAAGGCTGACCAGATAGTGCACTGGGGAAGAAAGGTTTTCGAATGGCAACCAAATACCGAAAAAAAGAGAGTAGCACAGGCCCTCACAAGTGGACAGATGACCTGGTAAAGGTTGCAAAAACCATCGAATGCAAGTGGCATGGAGATCAATCTTTGTGGAAATATATGGTTCTGGCGTGAATGTCTTTTGGCTCAGGATGAGCTACTGTATTAACAAGGAGTAAAGTAAAAACTTGCACACTAAGCAAATTGTTAGCCAACGGAACTCCCAAAGCTTTTTTGGAGAATTACGTAAGATGGATTAAGCAAAAAAATAAGGGTCCAAAAATATAATAGGGTTACTGCCCTTGTGACCAGTTGAAAGGCGCTTTGTAATATCTGGGAATTTAAACATAATTTTTGGTAGAACCCTTTTTAAAACTGTATATTTTAAGAAAATGGAATCTGCTAACCATATTATTACGGTACATGTGAAAATATTTGAAACGACCAAGAAATCAAAATGCAAATGGAATATTAATTTTTTAAGATTTTCACGATTAAATGATACATAATTTAAAAAATCATATATAAAGAGATCACTTAGAACTAGAAAAGCTGGTGAAACGAAGAAATACATAAATGCACTGAATTTGTATCGCATGTGTTTGGGAAGGTTTGAAATAGATTAAAAAATTTCAAGCTAAATCAAAATAAAGCAGAAAATGCTTTGGTTTTGCTATTAATTTTTCTATATAAAAATACTAATGTATTTAGTACTCAGTGCAGTAAACAATTAAAATAATAATCAAACTAAAACACAATTTAAGCAATACACAGTATACGCACATTGAACTTTCCACGTAGTCAATTTAACATTACTTGTATAGGATATACGCACCACTAATGATGCACATCACTCTATAGCTACAGATATATTGCTATTACAGCATATCGGTGATGCGAACTCACAAGATTTTACCCATCAAAAAAGATCTCTACCGACTGTGTGATGTGTACAATATATTGGAGTTTATATGTGTACACCTGTACACAGACCGCTGTGCGTGTGCCAGTCTGGTGCCAGAGCAGTAGATGTAATGTATATATTTATATATGTATATATATATATCTATATATATATATATATATATATATATATATATATATAAATATATATAAATATATATATGATATATATATATATATACACAAGATGACAAATAATTATGAATATTATTTTCAATTCCCTGAAAAAGTCATCTTGTGTCAGACAAAGAAAGATGTTATTTCTTGACTAAAAAATAGTTGATAGTCGTTAAAATAAAATTTAAAAGATGACTTTTTCTGGATATTGATAATAATATCCATAATTATTTGTCATCTTTTTTGTACACACGATACTTGTTACTTATATGATACTTATTCAGCGCCACCCGGGTAAATAATCCGCGAACAACTGTGAGTAAACACTGCGGTCCGGGCAAATATTGGTTGTGTTAAAAAGAGTTACGTATAAATATATATTTTAGCACTCAATAAGAAAAAGGCTGTGTCTTATGTTTTATTTCAACAACTATTTATTTCTTTTTACGAATAACTTTTTTCTTAATCACACAGTAATTGTATATATATATATACACATATATATACATATATATACATACATATATATATATATATATATATATATATATATATATATATATATATATATATATATATATATATGCTTTCACTGCTGGCCAATGGGAACACGTCATACTCTATTAGCTACAGATATACTGTTAACGTGCGTGTAGGTGACGCGAACCCATAAGATTTTCCCCTACCAAAAATTGCTCAAAGCGCCTAGAAAAGAAGTTTTCACTTCAAAAAAACGTGACGTAAAAAAATGACTGGTAGTTAATAAACGTATTACGAATTATTAAAAAGAAAGTAGTTAGAAGTTTAAATATATCAACGGAATGTCTCCCAATAATAAAAAAAACTAGTTTGTTCTTCTAATAAAGGCAGCAATTTTATTAAATATTTTTCGTTTTTGAAGATTTACAAATATATGATCAATTGAACCTCAAAAGTCGTATATCAAAACGACAATAAATCGATATTTATAATAGAATGTTTCATTAAATGTAATTTTCAATAACTTTAATACATTTAACACGGTTAGCAAGGAACCGCAAAATAAATATCAATACTAAAAGTAAAATATGTCGTATCAACAGTAAACACAATGGAAACAAATTGGCTATTAAGTTTCTTTTGTTGCTGGCAGGTTGAATGATGCTGCCATTTTAAATGACTATAATGGAGCCGCATAAAAAAAGTAATTGTCGGCGGCTGCCGGCTTGTCAATGTCATTCCACTTCAGTTGGTTGAAGAATATACAGTGGGTTCGGAAGTCCGTTAGACTTGAAAAGTAAGTTTTAAAATTATTTAAAATATAATATTTTTATCGAATTACTTTGTAATAATGTAATATAGAATTTTATTGAATTATTGTTTAAAATATAAGCATTTATCTACAAAACTGTATTAGTTATGCAATTCGTGGTATTTATACCAAGTACCCACGCATTTGTTTATCATTACTTTGTAATGTAATAAGTTGGGAAAATAGATTATATTTGTTTATTTGGGACAAACGTGCTTTAACAACATTTTGTTATTGTTCTTTTCTTTTTTAACTGGAAGAAAACTTTGAATAACTTTTTATAATTTATTTGGTCTCTCAGTTTATTTTTTATGAAGAATCAGTTTAACAAATGTTTCTCAACAAGTTTTGTTTTTGCAACGTATCACTTATTAATTACATTTTTTTAAATTAGTGAATTATTTAACATAATTATTTGTCACTAACAATATGGAAGTATGAATGCACTGTTAATACAATGCATTGGTAATAAATGTTAACCATCAATAAAATATAAAAAAGTTAAATATGTAAAAATAATTGTGGACATTTCAATTTTTGAACTCTATCAGAGACACTAGTCTGTGATAAAATCATTTTTTCCAAATTAATTATTCATCTTGGCTATAAGGTCAGTTAAAAGAGAAAATGAATCAAAATGGCTATGAAATGCGCCTCATTATTTATTTTCAATTTTTAAAAATCGACTAAATGATCAATACGATTTCATATTTATGCTTAAATTAAAAGAAGTACAATTAATTTTGGTCTACAATAATTATAAAGCTTAAATTTAATTATATAATTTTTCATGATAAATTTGTTTTGCGAATCATATTCCCAACGTATGTCGCTTATCACTTACGTGTTGCAAATTGAAAAACGTGATGTTATTTTTTTTATTATACTCCATTCAGTTTTAAAAGAGATTTGTAAATAAACCGATTTGACAGTTCAGGTATTGTAAACCTTTTTGTTATATTCACATTAATAATTTAACATGGATTTATTTGGGGGTTTTGTGATTAAAAGATATAATTTTTTTATTAGTGTACACATAGTGTATACACACACAACTTACATTATATAGGTTATATTTTATATTTAAGAGAAATTCAAATAACCAAGATGAAGTGTTCGAACTTTTTATAAATATTCCTCTTTATATAAAAAACATATAATAAAATAATACCAACAAATTTCTATAAAAACAATTTAATTAGATGTTAGTTATACAGAAAATTGAATTATTATAATTTAATCACAAATACTTAATTTTTGAGTAATCTTTAAAATGTTTTTTAAAATCGAACTAATGTATAAAAATACACGAAATTCAATTATATTTCAAAGAAAAAATACACTGCATACATCATAAAATTACATCACTATGAACCTTCGCCTCGACACCTATGTCACATCTGTATCACTGAGAAGTACTATTACAGAACATGTTCAATATAAATCTATCTATTACACCGTTTATTAACATTAATAAGTTTTGTTCGGCCATGCTTTGGGGTTTATTAATTACTTTAAGTAGAAATCCTTTGAA